>SRMA01026066.1:0-178706 GCA_007224835.1 Danionella cerebrum
GATATAATCATTGAAATATATCCATATCTGTGAAAGGAAGCTATATATTGAGCAATCTTCAAGCTCAATTATTTACATACATAAACTTTTTATGGTATTCTAGATATACCGCCAGTATCTGCAAAATTACTTTATATATGCAACTACAAGGTGCCCCCTGTTTTATGTAATAAACAAAGGGCAACATAAGTGAAAACACCAGTAGCATTTTTCCACCACACAGGAATTTTGTTGTAAGAAAAAAAAAAAAAAAAATAAAATAAAATAAAAAAAAATAAAATAAAAAAAATATATATATATATATATATATTGTGTTATATATGTTTTGCTGTTTTGGTAAGCTTTTGTGCAATGAAAGAATATTATTGGCTGTGTACATCGGCCTTAATGTATTTGATAAAGTTCATATCAAAGTAATCTACACAAAAGGTGTTGTTTTGCGGACATTATGCAGATAATGACTGAAGGAGTGGTAAAGCAGCCTGTCAATCGATGGTGGACAGGGGATCCACATTAGATTTCACACTTTGGATTCTGATACGTTGTGTGTACATGCAATCCAAACACCAAACCCTTTAAGGTACATCTAAGTTTGGTGACCGGTAAAAAAAAAAAAAACAAAACATTTTTTAACATTTGCATATTCTCTACACCCCTCAAATATAATAAGTAGAAGTTTATATGTTCAGAAATATTCAACTATTCTGCAGATGTAGTACATGTACATTTATGTGTTTAGCAGAAAATTTTAGCATAGCTTAGCATAGATCATTAAATCCAATTAGACCAGTAGCACTTCAGTTAAACATTAAGAAACAGTTCCTACACCACTTAAAATGACAACAAATAATACAAATTTCACTATTTTGTAAAATCAGCAGACAGTAAACATTGTTTTGTAAGCTGATGTTAAAAACAATGAGCCTAGTATTTCATTTTTCACTGGTATTTTGGCCTGTTAAAGTAGGAGTTAAGTAGGAAAAATTTGGAAGATACGGGTCTAATTATATTTAATAATCTATGATACACTACAAGTGCTATCCCCAGATCAGAAGAATGACTCTGTAGATTTAAAAAAAAAAAAACAGTAAAACACTGCTTATTCTCTCGGGGGGGGATCAAAAATGTAAAATATGTTTTCATTATGTTTACACTTAAAAAATAAAACTTAAAATTAAATGTGGAATATTTGCTGAATAACTTGTTGACTTGCTTATATAGTGGTTACACACAATATGCTTTATCATTTTAAAATATATATTTTTCTTTGCAGAGCAAAATGTGCTAATGACACACAGACGACGAATATAGCCTTTTAAGGAAGAATCACACAAAGGAGAATGTTTAGTATAAATAGTGGATGTCCGACACGACAAGATGACTAAGATGGAACTCTGGCATTTCTTGCAAAACGTTGAGAGCTGTTCATCTGGATTGCATTGTTGGACTTGAAGAGAGGGAGGATTTGAGAGCGTGTGCCGTTTAGCACAATGTTTATGAATTGCAGAAGGGTGAGAAAATGGCATTTCGTGCAGCTTCTCTCAATGTGCTGTGTGATGTCTGTCCTCATGGTTTGCTGGGAGCACGTGGACCATCATGTCATGAGCCACGTCAAGTCCTACTCCTACCGCTACCTAATCAACAGCTACGACTTCATCAACAAGAGCCTCAGCGTCAGCCCGGAAGAAGCCTCCAGGTTTGCAAGCTTCCCGTATTTGCTAAACAGCAAGAACATCTGTAGAGACAAAGATGTGCTTTTGCTGCTCTTCGTCAAGTCCTCACCGGGGAACTTCAAAAGGCGACAGGCAATTCGCTCCACTTGGGGAAATGAATCATTTATAAATGAGGAACTTGGTGTTGTAGTCAAAGTGGTGTTTGCGATGGGCGTCCGCCCTGGACAATTCGGTAGAGAAGCCTTGCAGAAGAAACTGCACAAGGAGCAAGCGAATCATGGTGACCTGGTTCAGCAGGACTTCATGGACACATTCCACAACCTCACTGTGAAACTGCTGCTTCAGTTCCACTGGACTCACAGCAACTGCCCGCATGCTCACTTCCTCATGAGTGCGGATGATGACGTATTCATCCATGTGCCTAATCTGGTGCACTACCTTCAGGATCTCCATCAGCAGAATGTTCGCAATCTCTGGGTCGGGCATGTGCATAGAGGAGCACCCCCAGTTCGCCGAAGGGACAGCAAGTACTACATGCCATTCAACATGTACCAGTGGTCATCCTACCCAGATTACACCGCAGGGGCCGGTTATGTTGTGTCTGGGGATGTGGCAGACAAAATCTACCAAGCCTCGCTGTCTCTCAATGCCTCGATGTACATCGATGACGTTTTTATGGGGATCTGTGCCATTGCTGCAGGCGTCTCGCCTCAGGAACATGTTTACTTCTCAGGTGAGGGGAAGACTCCCTATCACCCGTGCATCTATGAAAAAATGATCACCTCTCATGGACACGAGGGGGATATCAGGTATCTGTGGAAGGCAGCCATCGGCCCACAGGTGGACAGTATTTCATCGGGACTTCTAGGGAAGTTGTACTGTACCGCTGTGAAAATGATGCTGCTGTGCAAGCCGTACTTCACCAATTCCTACACGTGTATGGCAGCTTTTACATGATGCACTGCGAGATCTGTCAAGTCAGTATTTGGATTTTTATTTATAGACTTTTTTTTTTTTTGCTTTGAATGTTGAGTTTGTTCAGCACTTTGGCTTTTTAAGTTTGTTATTAAACATTAATTTATTTGTATGTACAAGAAGGAATGCTTGAGTAAACAGAGGGGATGCAATAAAAGAAGTGTGTCATATGTCTTTCATATGACCTCACAAACCCATCAAGGCCACATTGAACTCCCAACAAGTGTGAAACAAGAATTTGTGTTTATTTTTTTCACCCCGTCACAACTTTTGAATGCATTTCCTAACACAATTGCAAAAGCTGTTTGGGTGAAATGAGACATCCTTGACAAGCAACTGTGGGATCTTTTGTTTAATAAACCGTTTGTTTAAGTTTCTTTGTGTCACACCTTTGTAAAACAAAAAAAAATCATTTACATAAAGTACATGATAATCTTTGACTGAGGCCGGTTAGCAAACCTGTCTAAAAACTAGTTTCAAATGACATGCTCTTGTTTGAGGGAAGTAAAGAAGGCGGGTTAGGAATTGAAAACACATTTTGGTGCTACCTGGCAGCAAGATTTAATAAGAAATGATTTTGTACAAAAACACATCATCTATTGAGGATTTCTGTATTGTGTGCACCATATGACAACTGCCAATTACTCCTACAATGGTAATTAAAGCTTACTTTTTTACATACACTGCAATATGACATTCATTTGAGATTCACTGTTCAAATAAATTCACCTTACAGACGGATTGAAAAAAAAGAGAATTACGAGACACTTCAGTAAAACACTTTGCCAATACACTTCATTGCCACTGCTATTCCATGAAAAATAAAACAATTTAATGCATTGCATGATTTGAAAAGTGGTTTGTCTGATCTTTTCTACATAGCAGTATTATTGTCAGTCTTAAGTTGAGCTTGTATTTTTAAATATCACTAATTGCAGTATTTCCTCAATAGCTAATGAAATAAAAGAAAAACATGTTTTACATAAAGCCTTGCTTTCTAACAAACTAAATACATAAAAGAAAGAGAGCTGTGACACTTCATTGTGTTAATGTTTGCCTTGCAGTACAGCAGTAAAGTTCACACAGTATTGTGTGATCATATGCAAAGGCTTCACATTTGTAGAATGATTATAAAACAGCAACATTGAGATGTTCTTTATTTAATGACAAAAAAAGTTGGGAAATGAATGAAAGAACGAATCTATTCTCAGTGGAATCACACTCTAAATAACATCAACACATTGTTCACTTCCCTGTTTCAAAGTGTAATGAAAGTTATGTTGACTTCATGATTTTAAATGCAGAAGTTATTTGCTCCTCTGTATAGTGCAACAAATGGTGGGTTCAGTTTAGAGGAAAAACACAAACTGAACACATGTATGTTGGGGTATATAGTGGATAAAATCAGGATATATGATTTGATAGATTAAAATATACCGCTCCTTGGAGAACTGGCCAAATAGAAATCTCTTGCTGTTCCTCATTCTCTCTAAAAAAAAGACTTGACAAGTGTATTTCCTTATTTTTAGGCATTTGGCCATGCTAATGCTTCTCTATATGGTTGATTTGTGGATTAGTTGTAAATTCTCATAATCAGTCAGGGAGGCTCACAACATTCTGCACAGAAGCAAGCTGATCATCACATGGCAAATAATACCTACATGATTTATTAATCATCATTCGTTCAGTTTGTGTACACAATCATCAATCCTAAATATGGTCAAATTGGCTGGATGCCAGGGGTTATGGCTAAAAACAGGAAGAATTCGCAGTCCACCAGGGCTACAGAAAATAAAATTTTAATAGTAATTTAATCTGTCATTTTTTTATAATCAAACAAACATGTTTTTAAAATGTAAAACCTTGTAGTTTCTTATTTTAAATTTAAAGGATCAACTGTCACTTGTGTCTTTTCTTCTTTTGAACAACACATTAGCTGCATTTACACTCATGAGAGTGAGGGCCAGAACAGTATTAAATAGTCAAACACTGATGGAAAATCAACTTCTCAATGAATCGTCTGTGAGACTTTTATTCATTAAAAGTTGTTGGATATTTTTAAAAGGATACCATTCATTGTTAAAATAACAGAGAAGTGGGTATGTGAACAGCTCTACAGTCTCCTTGGGATAAACACTCTTTATGATAAATTCCAATCTGGGCTCAGATCAAGGAACAGCACAGAATCTGCACTGTTAAAGGAACCTCTTGATGGCCCCTGATACCCCTTAAATCAGCTGTGTTGTTGCTACTGGATCTTACTGTGACAACATTTTTTCTATTTTACACTACCAGGGTAGTTAGTCTTCTTTTCCTTTCGGCTGTTCCCAGTTTAGGGGTCGCCACAGTGAATCATTTGTTTCCACCTAACTCTGTCCTCAGTATACTCTACTCTTGCACCAACTACCTTCATGTCCTCTTTCAGCACATCCATATATCTTGTCTTTGGACTTCCTCTTGACCTCTTGCCTGGCATCTCCATCTCCAGCATCCTTCTACCAATATAACCACTATCCCTCCTCTGCACATGTCCAAAACATCTCAACCTGGCCTCTCTGACTTTGTCTCCAAAACAACCAACCTGAGCTGTCCTCTGATGTGCTCGTTCCTAATCTTGTCCATCCTCGTCACTCCTAAACTGAACCTCAACATCCTCATCTCTGCTACTCCCAGCTCTGCCTCTTGTCTCTTCCTCACTGCCACAGTCTCCAACCCATACCTCATGGCTGGTCTCACTACTGTTCTGTACACCTTTCCTTTGATTCTTGCTGACACTCTTCTGTCACACAACACCCCTGACACTTTTCTCCACCCACTCCAACCTGCCTGCACTCGTCTCTTCACCTCTTTTCCACACTCCCCGTCACACTGGACTGTTGACCCCAAATACCTAAACTCCTGCACCTTCTTGACCTCAGCCCCCTGTAACCTCACTGTTCTATTTCCCTCCCTCTCGTTCAAACACATGTATTCTGTCTTGCTGCGACTGACTTTCATTCCTCTTCTTTCTAGAGCTGACCTCCAACTTTCCAGGTTTTCCTCCAGTACCAGGGTAGTTAGTAAAGTGCAGAAATGGTTCGACCCTTCCAACAGGGTTTACTATGTTCTGTGGAATGATAACATGTCTTAGGATGTGACTTTGGATTGGGGTATAGCCCAGGGTCTTAATCTAGGCCCGATTAAGTTTGGGCTTATGTTTTATATGGTTCTGATTGAAAGAAAAAGAAAACTCATCTGCACTGACACATTGTAATGATCCAGTAAACTATTGCTTACTGTTAAACATTACATTAGCATCTCATAAAACTACAATTTCATGTGTGCCTCTCATTCTTTTTGTGAGCAGAAAGAGCAAATTAATGGTAAAATATTACACTGCAATATAATTATGATACAAAATGTTAATGTATCCTTAAAGGCATCCTTTTCAACAGGGATTTAAAAACAATGACGTCTGAAAATTCCTCTGACAGTGACATCTGAGTAGTTCATAGGATCCCACCCCCCCATCACTGTTAATCCACCCATTGTACTCCGGTTTCCTCCACAAACCCAAAAACAGATGGCAGGTTAATTGAATAATCTAAATTCCCCTTAGGTGTGAATGTGTGAGTGTGTGTTGTCCTGCGATGGACTGGCAACCGGTCCAGGGTGTACCCCCACCTCGCGCCTGATTATTTCGTATTAAGTCGTATTAGTTTACAGTACTTTTAAGATTGGAATTTAATTTCAATCAATAAAGTTAAAATTTCAAGGAGATAGTTATGTACATTGGCAAAAAAACAACTATGCGAACCTTCCAGAATCAATTATTCTAAGGGTTCGCTTATTATTTTTCTAAAAAAATCTGAATGTTTTGGGTTATTAGTTTAAATAAATCATGTTTGTCAGTTCCCTTGACTTAAATGAACATCAAATTTATTTTAAAAAGTTCACATGCGTTTTCTTGCCACTGTATCATGAACGGGTCAAATACCTCCCTCCAGTAGTTTGAGCTTAAGGAAGTTTGATAAGATGTCATCAGACTAGTTGATCCTGTTAGATGTCAAGCGTTTGGTGTGAATTTGCACCAATGTTTCTTGTACAAAGGTGTGAACAAATTAAAGAGTAGGCCAGACAGTTTTTAGGAAGTGTGTTGAATGCGCCAATTGTGGTTTCAAATTGTTTTGCCATTGTACAACAATTCAAAAACAAGAAATCAACTTCTGAAAAAAATGTTCAAAAATCAGGTAAAAAAAAAATAGAGCTACAACAGCATTAAAGAGATCTGCTGCATCAAGATCTGGAAAAAAAAACATGACTTCATCTCATCTAGGCTGGACTACTTTAATGAACACAGGCTTCCTGTTCTAAATAGGAATAGTTTTAAGAGTTATTACTGGCTTAAATCAGGTATGTCCAAAGTCTGTCCTGGAGGTCCTGGTGCCTTGTACAGTTTAGGTTCAACCTTCATGAAACACATCTGATCACACAAATCACAGGTGTTTTTACATGGGTAAACTTAGATTGGTTTTGGTTGGGTTGGAACTAGAATGTGAAGAGCTGCTGGCCTCCAGGACAGATGGTTTACCCCCTCAGTTACAGCCAACACAAATGTCCAATAGGTCTCTGCTATCTTTTAATTTGGGACAGATGAAAATGGAAACGAAGGAAACCAAGATGTGAAATGCTCTTCATGTTGCCATTAGACATCAAACCTTTGTGATTCAAGAAGAATCTAAAGACAGATTTTTGCATTCAAACTGCTGGCTGTTTTGCTTCAGGGTGAGGGTTCTAGGTTTGGTGGTTCAATGGAATCTTTGTGATTAACCTATAGTTCTTTACACAGTTAGTGCTGCTGGAAACATGCTTTAAAATATAAAATAAAAATCAATTTAATACAACTTTTGAGTATCCTGGTAGTAATTTTTCAAAATTGGCTTATTATTCTAAACAAAAATTTGCATTGCAAGCATCACACATTAGCTTGTGAACACGAGCAATCTTCCTCACTTCCTCACTTAACTGATCTGAGGTCAGTATAAGGTGATTTAAAAACCTCAATCCATGCTCGCCTGTTTACAATAGTACTGTAGTGGTGTAAAGGTTTATACTTTAATTGCAGTGTGAAAACTTGAAAATGTTGGTGGATTAATGAGATTAATGGGAATGCTGACAACAGCCAACATTTTTTTGTTTGCTTTAAGGAAAAAAATCTATTTTGAGTTCAGAATTTTTATTTGTTTTATTGTTATTTTTATATTATGCTTGTTTTTTGATGCCCCCCTGTGATAACCTGGCGACATTAGTTTTTATATGAAACCTTTCAAGTATTTGACAAATCTTGTGAGTGGGTTTGTGAGTGGTTTAAATAAATGAGAGTGGTTTTGTGTGGGAACTGGTAGATTTCTTGTGCGGTAAGACAAGTTCTTACCTGCGCCTGTTTGAAAGCGACTCCTCAGTTTCATTGTTGGTCACAATATGACTTGAACCTCCCTGACCCCCTTCATGCATGACTTCAATCTGTCAGAAAGTATAGAAAGACAATATAAATGATATTTTAATTTAAACAATCTTCTTGCAATCTGGACTGGAATCTTCCATTATCATTCTTTTTGATGCAACGCTCGTTACCTCTACACTCTATGAAATTCTATTGAAATACAGACTTTTGGAAGTATTTAAATAGCAACACTCAACTGTTAAAAAAAAAATGCCCAGAAGCTGAAAAAATTACAGGATATTTTTAAGAGTACCCAAGAGCAATGGCTATTCTAAAAACACACAGTGCTGTTGCTGAGAAGGGAATTAATGGTAAAATTAGGTGCCAGTATTTTTTGTTAAAAAATTTATTGGGCAATAAATCAATATTGAACCTTTCAAAATGATAATGGGGCTGTTTTACACAGCCCACAATGCATTGCAAAAAGTAAAATAAGTATAAACAAAAGTAAAAAAGACCAAAATGAAAGTAATGGAGGCCCTACAGTGATGATGTCATCAACCCCGGTTCAGAATTCAAAAGCTCAGTCTTGTTGATACTTTCACTCATTCACCTTTACACACACATTTTATATATAAGTGGAAGAGATTTTTTTCCTCTTTCAGCTGGTGCTGTTTTAATTTTTTAAAAAGCATTTTACTCCAAGTGGCCTAGACCACAGACAGTGGTCAAAATTACTCCATTAGCCTCTATTTATAAGTACTGGCAGATGCTGTAGAAAAATCTCAAACTAAGGCTATTTATAACTTGCCATAAATCATTCAAATATCACAGCTTCACAAAAATGGCACCATTTACAATGGCACGACTTCAAAGGATTTCAAATTAATTTAATAAGTAATACCTTTTCAGTTCGATTATTTCTATCCCTTTAGTGCATGCAACAAAGAGTGTATTTAAATTAGCCTTAAAATTTGAAACGTAAATAAATACAGAAATGTAAGCATATCAAAAACGGAAATGTATTGCTAAAAAAATTTGGCATATAAATCTACAGAAGTACAATGTGAAATATTTTTAGGATTTTTTTTTAATTTTGATTACATTAAAGTAAACGGTTGGAGACTCTGCACATTCCACTTTATAACATAATTTTTCAAACAGTTTTCATTCAAATGACATGGTTCTTGATATACCTTGATGCCACCTTTAGCTTTGCGGATATTTTTCCGTTTTGCCAGCTCTGCATCACTGGGCTGTTTGTTTGTGCTTGAGTTTTCAGTGAGTTTGCGGTTGGATGCTGTAGAAGGGAAAAGATTTGTATTTGGGTCATAAACTCTAAACAGCGACAAAACGTGTGCTTAAAAAGCCACTTTTGTGATTTGCAAGATGTGTTTCTTTCAAAATACACCTGGATTCGTTTAAACTCACGTGGTGCTGTGGGATGGAGGGGTTTAGGAGAACGCTTTGGGGAAGATTCTGGTCGAGGAGCAACAGGTTGCACAGGCCTTGTTTGCTTTGCTGAAAGCTTTTTCAGACTTGCGTGTCTTTTCTCAAACATCTCCTGTACATCGTCCAGTGTTCTCAAAGCAGCTTGAACCTTGCTCTGGGAGGAAAAAAAATTAGTTTAACATTTCAGTTATTTCTCACAGCAGGTAATGGAATTATTTAGGTTTACACAAATCCCATCTAGTTTACAAGAAAAACGTTCAGGGTTTAGAGTTGAAAACGAAAATCTTCAACTACAACAAATCTTCAATAGACTCTTCAACACTTTGTACTGAAATGTGTAAGGCGCATTCGTTCTTACTTATGTTCTTATGTGACAAAAAATACAATGTAAACATTCACCTTGGTCTTGAACCACTTTTATTTCATCAGTGCATATGTTAATTTTTAGTTTTGGGGTCATTTTGGCACTTCCTGTTTTTAAAAGCAAACGTAAAATGCTGCGTTTGTCAACAGGTTCTGTTAATATGCAGAACAAACTATCTAATCACTGAGGAGTTTTATAAATGTGATGGCATGAAAGTATTGTTTTCATTCATACACTCACTCGAATCTGAGCTCAGGCTGGATCACTTTTTGAAAAAGTATTTTCGAGTGGTCAAAGAAGAAAACATAAGAGAAAAGACGCCTTTAAGCATTTCTATTATCTAAATTTTGTACAGCTGTACATACAACTATAAATTTTCATAAAACTAGAGTCTATATGTACATAGTCACGAATATGCTAATTACAAACATGGCAATACGAAGGTCTTATGTTTATTACAGCACAGCTGTGATCCAGTAAATTCAGTTAAACTTGATTTCGTCAATGGTGGTCCATTCAACTGAGTACATTCAGGACCACAATATCTGCAGTTGGTTGACTGTGCTCCCACTGTTAACATGGATCACCAGAGACCATAATTATTGAAGATGACAAGTGTCTCATATGTAAATTTTCACATTGAACTGACCTTTTCCCTGGGCTTTTAAAACTGAGGTATGAAAGTACCTTGCTGACTCACAGGGGTGTTGTTCCATGTTAAATTAGCCAAATGACTGTGTTGTTTTTAAAGAGGTCAAAAATGCAATGCTTTAACCTTTGAGACACATAATCCTAGAATGTTACAGATTTTTCAACAACCTAAAGAATCTGCGCCTGATGAAATGTCATTATGGATGTTGACCCTTAGGTTTTTGTGGTGATTTTCCAGGGAACTACTGAAAAGATAATGAATCTTGTAAAATTGGAAAACCACCACAACCTAAGCTGAGCTCAGCATTTAGCTAAAGCTGTCCCTCACGTGGCAAGCCCCTTACACCCAGTTTATATTGTAATACTTATACATCTCTTTCATCAGTTCACTCGTGAGGCTGAGTTAGGATCATAACCTTGAGCTGTGCTGAGAGGATCATCTCATACTGGTGTTGGAGCTCTTTAAGCTGAGTGAGCTGCTGGTCTTTGGCAGTTTTCATGTATTTCTGTATGTCCTGCAGAGCTGCTTCTGCACCCTCCTGGGTCTGGCATCGGTCCACAGGCTGGGATGCTAGCAGATACACACCACTCTCACACCAGTGGTTCACCTGCAAACACACAAAAAACAAAGGGGCTTCACCAGTGAACCCGTGCCCTTAACACAATTTAAATTTTTACATTTTTTCAAATCTACTATATACTGTACATACAAATCAATACTGGAACCTGGAAGTTCGCTGGATCTTTACTCAGCACACAGACACTGGGCTGGAGTCATTAAAGTCTTAAGGTAGTTTTAAAGTCATTAAAACCTTTTAATTTAATTAACTGGAACAAAATATTAATAATGTATTCAATGCGTAGTTTTTGAGATAAACTCAAATTTCTAAAGTAAGACAAAAAAAAACTTTTGATCATCGATAGCTTTGTATTTGACAATTCTCATCAATATACATTTCAATACATAAAAAATGATAATTGATTTTGGCGGCACAGTGGTGCAGTGGGGTAGTGGTGTAGTGCATGTTCTCCTCATGGTTGTGTAGGTTGGCTCAGGGTACTCCGGTTAAACATGTGACAGGTTAATTGAATAATATATATTGGGCACACTGGGCGAGAGGCGGGGGTACACCCTGGAAAGGTCGCCAGTCCATTGCAGGGTAACATTCACTCACACATTCACATCTGAGGGGAATTTACATTATTCAATTAACCTAAACACATATTTTGGGATTGTAGGGGAAACTGGAGTACCCGGTGGAAACCCACACAAGCACAGGGAGAACATCCAAACTACTTCCAAGTAGGGCACCGGTGAGCCTCGCAACCGACAACTTTGTAACTAGAAGGCCTCACTTCTACCCACAGCTGCCCTTCAATTAATTATTAATCGTTAATTATTTTCTAAACTACAGAAAGATGTGGCTTTGAGTTGCAATTAGGCAATGACGTCATCACGCAAAGTAATTAATTAATAAGAACCTATTTATTAAGCATCTGGATGCAATGTTTTAATATAATATAATACACAGAGCCTCAGAGAGAAGACACATGATGGCCTTATGTTTGTCAGATAGTATGTGATGATGTCACTGATATGCAAATTAGTGTGTGACATCAACTGGCAACATTTGGCAGGTTTTAGCAAATTTTCATTGGGGATAGTTGGCAACACAGCTTTCCTTTCCTACGCTCCTCACAGATGGCAACAGGGATGTTATGGAATGTTTAGGAGAGATATAGAGACCGATTGAGTTCAAGCCAAAAGTTTTTGCTGTGGTAAAAGTCCCAGAAAGATGATGGTGGTTCTGGGTAATATTGTGGGAATTTATTACTTTTACAAAGTGATGAGGAAAAATCCTTCATCAGAAGTGCTGTTATTGCCAGTGTGAGTTATAATATTTTTATTGTGTAGGCTTTTCATGCATTTTTTGCGACTTTCTACTGGTTTTCTGATGTTTCAGATTATGTGGTTCCCGATTTACCGCCAATCTAAAATGGGCTCTTCTGAAGAAGGAGAAAGAAACAAGAAACATTAAGACTCGCAGACCCAGTGGTCAGACAAGGTGCAACAGATAAAAGACAAACCAACTGGACCCAACAACACGCATCCACTGTCTGCAGATGTCTGGCCAGAAGAGATATTCGTTGAAGCCAAAAAGCTTAACATGGGAACATGGTCGAGTGACTCTAGGATGTAAGAAAACATAGAGACTGGGGTGCAGAAAAAAGGAAGCAGGTGCTCTGGGTTGATGAGTCAAATATGTAAATGTTTGTCTATAGCACAAGGGAGTTAGTTCATCGAATGGTGGGAGTAAGCTGCGATAATGAGTGTCTAGAGGCAACAGTAAAGCATGGTGGAGGTTCCTTCAATGTTTGAGGCTGCATATCAGCATATGGAGTTGGATATTTGGTCTGCAATACCATGAAATATTGATTGTAAATATATTTGTTGACAGGACAATGACCCTAAACATACAGTCAAAGTAATTAAGAACAATTTTTAATATCAATAGAAACAAGAATTACTGGAAGTGATGGGATGGCCCCAACAAAGCCCTGATCTCTAAATCAACAAGTGAGCCTCGGATTATGATACAGAAGATGTAAAAAACGGTGTGCAACGGTCTCTAGATTGCAGGCAATGTGTGGTCATACCAACGATCGATCCGATTAAGATTTTGTTTGTTGATGAAAATAAATGATTAATACTTTTTTTTTTTACACCTGCCTAAACATTTGAACAGAGCTGTATTTCTTTCACTCTGGATATTGACATTTACTTTGCATTTAGATATTTAGCAGACACTTTTTTCCAAAGCGATAAACAGTTCGGGAGTAAACACTCGGGATATTGGTTAGCTTGCTTTCCTGTCAAATATAGAAGATGTCCTTTAAGGCTAATCCAAGGCTTTCCTTCATTTCCAGCTAAAGCTCTGTTTTGGCAGATGGTATCTAGTTGGTGGATACACCTCACATGTTCCAAAACACAGCTTTCCACTAATGCTGACACATTTTCTGCTCAGTTATGTTCTTTGACGAACCTCGTCTATCCGTTTGTGGATTTCAAGTGATTTGCTGAGAATGTCACGTTTCTTTTTGGCCTCGTTGCTGAAGTCGTCACAGATGCGACGCAGCTCCACACACTTGGGCCGGATGGAGTCGATGGCATAGTGGTCGCTCTGAATCAACTGGTCACCGTGCTGAGCGTGAAGCTGAGCTTTCTCCAAACACTCCTGTGTGGAAGCATAAACACAGAATAATCACTTTCTCTCTTGAAAAGCTATTAGTGATTCAACTCTAAGGTCATGACACTTTCAACACTATGTGCACAATGTGTACTTCATTTGTTCTTGACGCTCGTCTGCTGCGACTGCATACTTCTATACTATATCTGCACGTTCTTGTCATTTTGATAAAGCCAAAAGTATGCAGCACCTTTTGATCCACTAGTTGATTTCGAGAAGCTAAGCTAATTAGAATTCTTGAGGGAGACACTAGCACGTACTAGCATTCCTCTTTAAGGACCAGCACATACGGCACTGGTAACCAGTAATGCAGGACTCTTCATCAAGATAACGGCTTTGTCCTTTTCAGACATATTGGCAAGCCCATTTATCCTTTTTTTTTTTTTGCTAATGATTGTAAAGTAAGCATTTTATGAGAAAAAAAGCTATAAAATAATTCACATTATTATTTGCATTTTGCAATTATGACAAAACAATTACAACTATTTTGAGACGCATGAACAAAAAATACAGGATGAAATGCACCTGCTTATGAAACATATTTTCATGATTCACTGAGAGTTCATGAATATATTCTTCTCAGTTTTATTTCCCTCAACTGTTTAATTCATTTTGTGCAGAAACTAGAATCTGGTTCGACAGGCTCAACAGCCTGAACTTAATCTTTCTTCTCATCTCAGGCCTGATCTTAACTTATAAAGCTTTTAACCTGAGCCTTGTCCTCCAGCGTTTTCAGCTCTCCTAGAAGCTGCTCCACCCGTGCCACGCAGTCTCCGTTGTCAGAGAGTGCGACGAGGGCCTCTGAAAGGCTGTCCAGAGACACTTTCACCTGAGTCATGGGCACAACACAGAAAGTCTCAGTTTGATACACAGAACAGGTTTAAATGGTTAAAATGGGAGCCACAGAAACCTGATGCATACTTCTCTAAAGTCCTGCTCAAAGTGTCGTAACTGCAGGCACTGTTCTAATTTGAGGTGATGCCTTGACCAGAACTGCTCAAAAGCATTCTCGGTCTCATCCAGCTGCGCTAACAACCTGAGGCGAAAAAGTGAACATAAACTTGAACTCTGTGTATGTGTGTTAAGGGGAATTGTGTTAAACAGAGACATTTGAGAAGGCAGTAGGCTTTAAATAATAACAAAGTTTCTTTAAGTAATAATTAAGTAATATTCAAGAACTGACAAAAAAGGTGTTCATTAATTAAAATGTAAGTCGCTTTGGATAAAAGCGTCTGAAAAATAACAATCACACTATGGGTTAAATCACAGTTATCACATGTGTATATATATATATATATACAACAATAAAAACACTGTTGGTTTGGTAACGATCCAGTAAGGGACAGAAGCATATGACCCTGTGCTGATTTAGAATCCAAAACCACAGATAAAGTCAAGGCCAATCTGAATTTTCAGTGCAACAAGATTCCCAGATCCAAAACATTGGGCGTCAATGGGAGCTTTTCCCAAGGAGAACAACCAATGAAAGATTAAGTGAGTAGGAAGGAAAAGGGCTGCTTGGTTGCGCTCATCCCATTTTTTCATAGCGACTTTGCACAGGAAACGTTAAAGAAATATCAAGCCACAAATCCTCTGATTTCTGCACATTTTTGTCAAACAGTTCCCTGTGATCAGCCACCAAACAGTATGAACCGCTCGACATCCATGAATTTTTTTCTATATGATCTTTTATTTCTTCTCTGTCGTCATCTTCTTCTTTCCTGTTTCCCTGTGTGGTGCAGAGTGCATCTGATGCACCAATATCGCCATCTTCGGGCAGAAAGTGTCATTGCATCAATATCTGCAAAAAAGGGCTGCCGTGCAAAGATTTGTGCAAATCTCAATTTGGACCAGTGTGGAGGCATTAATGATCAGGCCATAAAAAAACAAAATATAAAGTTTCCACCCCCATGCTTGACATTGGAATATGTTTTTGCTTAGTAGGTAGCATTACTCCTCATCAAACATATGGCACTTTCATCAAATTCTCTTCTAGATTACTCAGATTTTCTTTGGGAAACTAAAAATGCGCCTGCAAATTTGCTTTTTGAGAGGGTATTTACAGATAAAAGCCACTAAAAATGTACAGGAAAAGCTTCAATCTGACTAGAAGATAAATAATAATAACACAGAGAACACTATCCAATTGTTTTGTCTGATGTCACGCAGCGTTTCAGGGGTCTGGTTCTCCACTCTCCAATAGACAGATAGGGTTAAAAGGGGTAAAAATGTTTAGTATTGTTATTATTATGTGAAAAAAAATAAAATCAGTTTTAAATTTAGGGAAACAGCATGTGTAGATTGACAATAATGTGGCAAAATAAAAGTTTGAGTCTAAAAGTAAGACACTTTTGTCAGAGCACATTACTCTACACATAATATTTAGCTTGAATTAAACTGATTTAAAGTATTTTTTGTGTAATAATGATTAAAGTTTCAGCCCCTTCTACTATTGTATGTCAATGGGAGAGTTGATCGACAGACCCCAGAAGAGTCACGTGACGTCGCGATTTAACAATCGGATTAGTTTGGAACAGATTAAGTGAGGGACAGAAGTATGTGTTAAATTGTGTTTTACACACCTTTCAACAGTTGTTTGGTTTTCCACCTCATCTGGGCTTAAAATGTGGCTCTCAGTTTTGCTAGCCTGGTCTTTGATGCAAGACAGCAGAGTATTCCCTTGTTTTCCAGCTAATTTTAACTCATCCTGTAAGGGAAGAGAAAACGCTTTGAATACATGCAAAACACAGGTGTCGGTGAGATTCAAGATAAAGTTGAACATAGTCCATTAGTTTCCTCATGCAAGAAAGACTTTTCAAGTCAACAAAATTATTAATATTGCTAAGTTAAGAGACAAAACCTCACAATTGTGCAGTCACTTTGATATCAGACACATATTATTATGCTATAGTGGTACATGAAAAATAATTAAATAAAAAATTTACAGATTATAATGAAAATTCTGTATTTATCACATAAAAAAAACTCTACTACAACCAGGACACCAGCTGACTAATATTATAGTGGTGTAAAACATAGAAGTTTAAAAGGTTTGTTAAATATTTGTTATCAGAGCATTAGATTTTGCTTTAAGCTACCTTGAGCTTGTCATGTTTTTGGCTGTGTGCGATGAGTAAATCTTTGGTGCACTGCACATCATTGGGGAGCTCGGTTTCTGCCAGGTTCGTTCCAAACTGCTGGAGCATCTGAGCGGTGCTCTTCACAGTCAAGGCAAAGTTCTCGATAGCCTGCAGGTCAAAACATAAACAAAGTACATTTCTGTAAGCAAATTCTGAACGAGAAGAAAATTCTGCATGAATATGTTGACTCATTGATTACAGTATCTGGATGTTGATTCTTAAATTACACCAAAGATGCGCAATAAAAATTGATGTTTTAATAATGAAATTCAGGAAGAGTTTCAGTAAGCTTCTAACCAGTTGACGACTCAAAAGAGACCAACCCACACCTCCTTTCCCCCAAAGGGGTGTCTTAAGCCAGATTTGTGAAATCACCTTGGTTCTTGGTTTCAATTCTGAATGAAGAATTCGCTTCATCTACTTCATGGTTCATACTTGCCAATCGGCTAAAACAGAGTGGGGCGCATCCTCAACCATCTCAGGGAGGGTGCGCTGAGCCCACATGAAATTGCAACAAACTACCAGATTGACATGGAGAATCATTGCCAACCACTAACCAGGAGAGACAGAACAGAAAGGGTGTCAAATGCCAGGGAACAACTGATCATACTACTTCTTGAGGGGTCACCAAAGGAGAACCACATCTCAGGTCCCTACCTTGCATGGGTCTATGACTGAAGAGGAAAGATGTAGAGAAGGATAAATAACACGTACCCGAACAAATGGCGCCTATACCCCCTTGTCTCATTCTCAGTCACTAGCCAGTACAGCAGAAGAAATCGTTATATCCATGCTGAGGGTGATGGGGTCAACCATCCCACAGTTCAAATATGTCTGTCAGTGGAATTCAACTCAACATCTACGGGGGACTCAACATCTGGCAAGAAATTTCAGCAAGCAGTGATGCTGCCAGTGCACATCCTACTTAACTGTAGTGTCTGGTACACACAGCATCTTTTGCCACTAGGGGAAGTGCAAGTACCCTCAAGCTTACCTTACCTGATCTGCACGATAGTGACTTCTCTCACCTCTTGCTGAACCAGCAGCATGCCAGTACATCTGTACGGAGAGGAGCCAAGAGACAGGAATATAAACTGGTACTGGATGCTCTAGTGGGATCCCTACAGCCACCCTAGTCTTCTCATGCCTGGTGGACTGGCAGGAAGTATCCATTCTCCCATGCGGGGTTACCACCTGGCCGGGGTATAGATAGTTCTCCAGTTTGGGAGAAGCTCCAGCTACTGAGAAGCTCTGGGAAGCTTTTAACACACACCCAGGTATCTTGCCAGTGGTTACAACTCAGACAAGCTGATAGCTCCCATGAAGAAGTCACACACCTGTGGTCTTATGGGGTTTGCCCCCTTGGCAAACTCAGAGAGGAGCTTGAGCTCAACCATACTCAGGGACCTTATCCCACTTAACCTCGAAAGACCCCTTGCTGGAATATGATGGGAAAACCTTTAGCTCAACCCAACGCCACTGTTGCCTGTGGATTGCCAGCACTGGTGATTGCCTTACCAAATACCTTTTGACACAAGGACTGCTTGAAGACAAGTGGCTAAGGATTTAAGGATGTGGTGGGCTAACTCCCTCCAAAGGGGACCTAGGTCAAAAGACGGATCCTACAATCAACCTTCACCCTTCTTCTCTCATCAGTGGATCCCAGAGTAACGGTTGTACATGCATCACAGTGAATGACTGAAAGGGAACTATTGATACCAAAATCGTCTGTACTGGCCCATTCTGTTAGCCCAAAAATGTTCATCAAATAAATGTAAATATAAAACCAAGAGCAGATCTCACGGTGCGATGGTGTATCCATTGACTGTGGCAATAGTCCAGGGTTCCACCCAGGTCACAAGTCAGCTGGCCTTTGTCAATGTAGCCGTGCAAGTCTGACAGGGAATTTAGCATAACAATCTGCAGAAAGACAATAAAACACAAAAAGATAATAAATGTTATGAGTAGCTAGTACGGTGTGTTTTATAGCCACTGTATTTAATTCGGCATAACGCCACAGTAGCAGCACTCCAGTGAAGGGCGTAAATGTTGATGCCGCAATACACTTATGTAGCTGTCTTTTATCTAGTTATCTGAAATTCCTCAGACAGTTCCATTAATTATGCTATCATGTGCTTGTTTATAATCCACTTTTTTCAAGGGAATCCTTCCATCTTTCTTATCTAAAGCCCCTCTCGAGAACATTAGCCGTTTTAGCTTAGCATGCAATACAACGGTTCCTTTTCGGCCAGTCTTACAGCACGATGTAACTCTGATAAGCAAGCTTTAAATAAACAACTATGCTGTTTATTTGGAAAATCGTTAATCGTTTTGAAGCAGAATGCTACTTCTCTATTCAGTTTCAAGAATGTATGCTAAGCTATGCTAATAGTGCTCTTGATGAATTTATAGAATGGATGAATAAAACACTATAGAACAAATTGGTAATACATCAAGCAAACTATCACAATTGTATCAGTTATGTTCAGTCACTCAAGTTTCAAGTTTGTTCGAAGCCAGAACTATACTTAGTGTAAAGAATTCTGGTAGGATTCCAGAAAACTGGAAGTGACAGTCTCAGTTTATTTAGCAGCTGAACGTTAGGAGTCTCAATACACTATATACAAACATTAATAAAGTACAGGATCTCCTTGAATAAACAGAGTGGTAATGCCGACTATATCTAAACATCATGTGAATGCAAATAGTAATTACACAGACCAGTGTTGATTTTGGCAGCCATCCCTGTTTTTAGTCTTTAGGTCTTAGTCTTTTAGATGAAAATGATTTTAGTTTGTCTCTTTGCTGTCTATGGTCTATTAGCTGCGTGTGTGTTATTACCACAGTTCCTTGGTGTGTTAACAGCAGATATCATTTCGTCATATCCAACCATACAGTTCTTTTGTTGACCTCGATCATGATCCCCAAAAAGAATGAAAATTCTCCTCAAAGTCACTGGGGAGTTTAGAGTCTTGGGATTGCAGGTATCTTGTGTATGTAGCGTGTCTGGTGGTGTGTGTGCAACCAGACAAGGATAACAAGCGCCGGTGGATACTTTAAATTTTGAAGTGTCATGCATTTTGAATGTGTACACACTCATTAACATTTTTAAAATGATGTTTTCCTTGTAACAGTTACATAATTAACTCAACGTCTTGTTATCGTCACGAGAAAAAAGTTTGTCAACAAAATATTATCGTTATCGTCGTAGTCAAAAAAAAAACACTGACACAGACAAGTACTTTCTTATCCAAAAGAGTGAAAAAATATCTGTAATAACTGCAGAACCATTCCAGAGCATTCTAAGGATAAACACAACATGTATTGGGCTAATAATTGCATTTTATCACAGTTTTAAGATGAAATTTTAATTTGCTTTGATACACATTTTCTAGACGTCTATTAAGGAATACCGGATTGAAATTCACTCCAAGTTTTAATTCACCACAATGTGCTTTTACGAGGATGAGCGAAAGTGAAATATCTTGCAGGTAACTGCTGATGAAAAGCTGTACACTACAGTGTGATGAGAAAAGCACGCATGCAGATGATAATCAAAACTAGTCACAGGTCCAGCATATCTGCGGGCTAGTAGCAAACGGATGATATTCTGACCCTCAGGCTACGATAAGCACCACCCAACTGCACACTGATCTTCATCTGCTAGTCACACTGGTGTCAAAGCATGTAGAGCGATTTTCTGCCTCCTTTCAGACATGCATAATGCATTAGGGTTACCGGCCGCATCAATATTTGAGAACATGTGGTGTGATCATGGTTACAAACACTCACGGGTGTGCAGGCAGGCAGACAGGAGCATGAAAGCTTACCGGTACCTTGAGTTTGAAGTCATCCCTGTGTAACCTCATACTGACATCAGCGATGGCCCTCTGCAGGAGACGCGAGGGCTTCAGCACCAGAACCAGTTGCAGGTTCCCTGGGAAGGATCCCTGCTGGTCAGGGGAGGAATAAACAAAAGAAAATCAAGAGAGTCAGAATTGTGACTTTACTCGAGCTCTGGTGGTGAAGCTTCCCTTTGTCAAAACTGTCCTGTCTTTTTAAAATGAAGAATATTAAGGCAAATTGCCCAAAATAAATTTTCAAAAGTCTTTAAACGCAGAAAATACTGGTGTGTGTACCACTTTGAGTGATTCAGGAGCGAGCATTACATCAATAAACAAAATATGGAAGTCTGAAAAGGAACATGTTGTAGCAGTTTGAAGTTTACAAAGATGTAATTTAACGCGGCATTACCGTAGGTCAGGTTTACTTTTTAAAAATATCCTGGGTCTGCCATGTCACACATTTGCGCTTGTGCGTTGGCAATAGTCAGAAACAAAAGAGGAGCAAGCTATGGCTAAATCAATACACATCGGGGTTTATCCCATAACTAATTCCAGTTACTCCTGAAACAAAACCGTATTGGGAACAAGACTTTCAGTGTGGTGTTTTTTGCGGCAGATTTTGGGGATGCCTGGGGTCCCCTGTATGTTCTGATGGAAACCTGAGTTCTCATGGATGCTAGGGTTAAGCATGGATGCCTTTATAGCTAAGCTTAGAGTCAGACTGACTTACATTTACCAAAGTGTGTAAACAAAGGCTTTTTATATTCAAATATTGGA
The DNA here is from genome assembly GCA_007224835.1 of Danionella cerebrum. Classification (NCBI taxonomy): domain Eukaryota; kingdom Metazoa; phylum Chordata; class Actinopteri; order Cypriniformes; family Danionidae; genus Danionella; species Danionella cerebrum. The sequence goes on from SRMA01026066.1 coordinate 21,548, forward strand.
AAATTAACGAGCGGGCTGATCACTTAACATGGAAAAACCACACAATATTCCTTAATGATATATGTTTAAAACCTACTAACTATTGATCTAAAGTCCATCTTTGTATTGTTTTTGTGAGCAGATCATGTACAAACCGCTATTCGTGTCAGGGAAGTAATGGCAGAGTTCCACTTGTCCTTCCTGCGGTCCAGGATAATGATGAAACCGATGCTAGCCGCATCCATGCTGTGGAGATGAGACACAAACACCCCTGTGAAGAGCGCGCACTTGCATGCTTTCTCCACGATGAAGAGGTTTACCTTGGTATGCTGGTCAGGTATGTAACTACATTAATGAAGTCCTCTTCTGGCACGTCATTAAATCCCGAGAACTCTGGGAAGGTGATGATTGGGGATCCATCTTTTCCTCTTCCTCCTGCAAAATTTTATGTTCAATGAAATGATCAAAGATGTCTTTTTCTAAATGCAAATCAAGGTCCACTCTCATGTATTTATGCTGAATTCAATCTGATATTCTAACAATATTCTTGAAAAGATCTCAAAACAATTTTAAGAATTAAAAATTTTTTTTTTTCATTTTTAGGCCAGGTGTTCATTAAAATGAATAAACCTTTCAACACCTGTTTCCTTTGCTTTAAAAAAATGTAAAAGGTAAAATGTAACTAGTATAGCATTGAACCACAAGAGGGCGGCAATGGAAAGAAATCAGCAACTGAAAAGTGAAATTCAGAATATTTAAAATATTTATTAGCGTTTTAATGATGGATAACATAGACACAAAAAAAGAAAAGAAAATGAATTTAGAAAGTAAATCATTTAGAGTCAAGGCTTATGAAGGCTTAGGTCGGTGCCCCACCATGATTTGTTCAGACAAGCGCTGGCGTTTGTGATAATACCAGAAACACCCTATGATGAAACCCAATGAATCACAGGCTCCATCCAGTTTTACCCACTTTTAACTTCAGTCTTCAGAAAACATGGATCATTCCTTGTATCAACGGTTCAGGCTGGATGGTGATGGTAGTAGTGGTGCAATGGTGTGCGGGATATTTTATTGATATTTCATTGATGCTGACCTTGTCCATCCCATTTTGACCAGTGTTCCCATCTCTGGTTGGCTGCCTCCATCAGGATAATGATCCATGACATAAAGTTTGAATCATCTCAGACTGGTTTTTTTTTTTTTTTGGACATGAAAAAAAAACTTTTTTTTTTTTGGACATTTGCTGTACTCCAATGGCCGCCATAATTGAAATGGGCAACTTTGGGGATGGCATCAACTCTATGATGCCATCATGTCAATTTGGACCAACCTGTTTCGAGTACCTTCTTGAATCAATACCACAAAGGGTTAAAGAAGTTCTGAAGGCACTAGTACTAGCATAGTGTACCTAATTAATTGGCCAGTGAGGTAACACCATAATGTAAACTGCCTATGGGTAAGTCCAGCATGACCAGTGCAAGATGTGTTTTGCTAAATAGCTGGTTTTAAGGTGCTTGGAAAACCCTAACTTGAGGCCATTAACTTAAATCGTATTTCTTCCTCCTACTGTGAGTTGGTGCCATTTTAAAGACTTTTTCCGATTTTATAAATTTCTCAAAGTTTGTTGGCATGACGTCCAAGTTATGCCCTCAAAAATCTCTTGCTGTAGGTATAGCCTTGAAATTTGGAGTTTTATTAAGAGGTTTTTTTAAAGTGCAGCTAATTCCTCTGAAACATAGCTATAATGATATAGTGATGAACTGTGTCTTCTAGTTTTGTCTCAATGTTTAATGCATCACTTCTGATAACTTCAATGTTCCCTTCTATTGCAGACAAATTGTATTCTATTAAACTGATAGGATTCCAGAGAGCTTTTAAGAGGAAAGTAGCACTTAAGACAAGATGAGTCAGCTATATCACATATAACATTATGCAATGGTGCAGTACTGACGGCTGCTGCAGGCATCCTGCAAGCCTCAGTAGAGCTGACCAAACTATGAAGGAATGGAAAAGCATGAGCCTTGAGTCTGTTGATCCAAATCGCTTACATCAGTTTAGGGTGTGATATATATGTACTCCCTGTTTTCAAAAAGCTGTACAGAACAAGACCAACATTACTGTTTAGAATTTCACACGCCTGGTGCAAAGAACATCTACTCGGCTGTAGCTTGATTGTTTAATCTCTCCTGTAATAGATCCTTGCGGATTGCGGTCAAACGTGAGCTTATAAAATAAACAGCAGTCCAGGTTCAATCAAGGTTCAAAATGACATGTTTTTATCCAGAGATTATCAGAAAAGGGATCAGTTCTCCTCGATCTTCAAAACATTACTTAAAAGTCTAGAAACTAATCTTGTGGCACCCAATTGTCAATTGTTTATTCTAACAATTTATTTTATTTCAGTCATAATGTTTTCAGTTCGAGGCTCACCATGCAGTGACTCTCCTGGAAGGAGTTTGCATGTTCTTCCAGTGCTTGAGAGAGTTTCCTCTGGTTACTCTGGTTCCACAACATTCCCCCAAAAACATGCGGTTAGGCTAATTGAATAATATAAATTCCCCTTATATGTGAGTGTGTGTGTTGCCCAGTGATGGACTGGAGACCTGTCCAGGGTGGACCCCCACCTCTTGCCCGAAGTGTGCTGCATAACCCTGTGACCCCGAAAGGGAACAAGTGGGTTTAGAAGATGAATAAATTAATGAAATTGTCTACATTTAAGAAAGTTGCATACTTAAATTTACATTTGCTATTTTTAAATCACCTTCTGCACAGAGATCCTGCCCTGATTCCACTATTCTTTTTTTCCTTTTTGTTTCTTTAACAATGAGTTATTTGTACTCAAAAATAGACACAAAAGACAATTAAATATTCTAAATGCTGAAAAAAGACAGTGTGCTGTGCTGCTAGAATCTAAAGAATAAGCACAAGTACATACTGTAACTTAGTAAAAAAAACTGATTTAGTACTAACATTTAATCTATTAAAATAGATGCCAGTAAGGCTCAAGGATTAAATGCTAAAATCTCTTGCCATATTACAGCCAGGGTTCGAAATTAACTTTTTTGATCACAAGCCAAAGTGGCTGATAACTTTCTGAAGTTAACAGCCAATCAGGATTTCCATTAGACAAATTTTTACGTGGTGAAAATAAGAGATTATTGACAGAACATTTGATCATTTTATTAACAGTGCATGAAGAACGCACACAAAGTGCAATACATAGAACAAACTATACAGTTATAAACTGTTATAAACAGAATATTAGAATATAAATAGACTATAAATAGAATATTATACACCAGGGGTTCCCAAACCTATATACCCCCTGCTACCAATAACTCTAAATAAGTGACTATAAGTATATTGTATAAAACTACAAATAAATACTGTACAGTTGATTATTTTTCATTAACAAAAATATATTATAAATAATGATTTTGAAACAATGTCATCTCTCCGTTTAATGTGATGGATTTTCTTGGGCAGACATACAGAGAACTAAGCTTTTGTTTGTTTCACTCGTTTCTCCTTTTCATATAAATAAATAGTAATGAAAAACAAATGTGTTTTATTCGCATTTAATAAAATTTTCGACTTCTGCCTCCTTTCTCTTTCACCTCTTCCCGATCCTGATATCTGTCTCCTAACCACCGCAGCATTATGATTTCAGCTTATTTCGCCTTCCAGGTCAGTCCTCTGCTCTTCCGATATTCTTGTTTGTATTTTCGCGCTCTCCTTGTCTGCATTGATTGGACCCGCAAAATGAAGCTTACAGTATCTGTGCGCTGCTGCCAATAGGTATCTGAAACGTCGCCTGTAGTGTAGCGTTCACATGAAAAGTAGGATTATATTTAAAAAAAATTAAATCAGATAAATTTCTCACGTTTTTTTTTTTTTATCTTGTAACTTAAAATATGTTTAATCAAATTCATGCCGGGGGACGAAGGGGTAAGCAATTTTCATAGAACATGAGAAATATAAATACTCAAGAAAAGCACAAATTTACACTTAAATAAAGAATCAAAAGAACAAAAACGAAAATGTGTTTTGTTCATTATATTAATGCTCACAAATCTATTCTAATTAAACGCAATTGAGAGGAAAAACATTCAAATATAAAAAATTGTCACCTGAAAGAAGAGCAAACTGTCTGTGAAGTTGTTCAATTATGTCGACAGCCAGCAACGGCCGGATCTCCTGCTGCATAATCTCATCTGAGGAGACAGAAGACAGAACAGAGGCATTGAATCAAGTGTTATTTGCTCATTTCTTTGTAAGCATCTTCAATTCATGTACTAATTCATGTGGCTCAGTAACTAACACTGAATTTATTATTCAGTGTAATAAATCAAACTATTCTGAGAGGCATGATAACTTACTTAAGACAGGTACCTGCTACGCCTACTGGTAGCTCAAGCATTTGAAGCACATTGAATATTTTACAATGTGTTTCCATAAAAGGAAAAAAAAGAATTTAAATTGAGTTTGGCTTTGGGTTTAATCACATCATAATTAACATTATGTCATTAGTCACAATTAACATTAGTCAAGTCCACTTATGAGCTCTGATCACAGTCTATAATAAGCATTTCATAATTTTTTTTTTACATCAAATAAATGAGAAAAAAAGTCCTTCTGTGACAATCAAGGGAATAGAACAGCACCTCTGGTTAGAAATAATTAGAATCTGATTCAATTAGAGAATTCAAGCCATCTATCAGTAACATAGAGGGCCACAAGATTCGTTTTGTATTCATTAGAAGGATTTTGAACTAGCAAGATTTTGTTTAGAAAATTGTAAAGATGAAAGAATTTAATGATTTTGGCAGTTTGCCATATTTAGTTTCAGCAGTTTTAGATTAAAAAAATAGTTTAATTTACGATTCTAGGGTGTGAAGTGCAGAAAAAAAGGCTCTAAAACTGTTCATTGGTCTTGCTTAAAAATACGCTGGCAGAGGTGTCGCTTATGCTGTGAGAGAGAGAGAGAGAGAGAGAGAGAGAGAGAGAGAGAGAGACCACACACAATCAGACAATAAAACTGATTTAACTTCTTCTATAGGTTGTTGGCAGTATTGCTGACATGTGATTGGCTGTCCCCACTGTCACTCCATTTGAGTGATGTACACATGACTGAACTTTTCCCATATTTAAGGTCACCGTGAAGTTTCTGCATTTTTCATATTTGTTTTGCTTGAGTCCTGTCGGCTTAACAGATTTAACCAGCAGACATTTCAATAACATTTAAATCTCTTTGTATAGTACTTTTTGAGTTTTGATGCTTAGTTTTGTGACATTTTAGGGTTAAAATACATTTACTTTATATTTATACAGTTGGCAAATGAACCACAAAAAAGAATTCTATAACTGTATTTTTTGAAAAGTGACCTAATATTTACATTTTGCGACTTCTGACTTGACTTGGGCTTGCCCTCTTTAGACTTGGGACTTGGTTTTGTAAGGTAGTGACTTGGTGCCACCTCTGCAGCATGGTATGTGTACACTAAAAACTGGTTAATACAGAAGTGAGGTTCACTTAACCGCAGACCTGCTCGGTTCAGAAGCTGGAAGCTTGTTCATTTCAAACAATACCAGAAGAAGCACGTGTTTCTCTCCCTGGCTGTAAAGCTAAATATGAAACAGTTTTTAAAAGTAGCTGATGCACATTTTGCCTACATTACAATCAGTGGGAAGCAATCCGTGCAGATCAACTTAGAAATGGATGATGGTACCTGTGTAACTTTCTCAAAAACAGCTGTAGGTGTCTGAACTAGGGCTGAACGATATTCTGTTTTGACATCGACATCGCGATGTGCGCATGCGCGATAGTCACATCGCCGGAACATACGATGTGAGTGAGGGGTAGAAGCCCACTGTGTTAAAACAGAACGGTAGCATCATGTAGCAAAGCATGAGTTTGTTGTATGGCTTGTTGCTGGGGTGACATGTACGTCCCGCGTGCCTCCACCCTGATTGTGAGCGGTGAGCCATGGCACATAAACCATTCACTACTAAAAATGCGCGATGAAGAGGTGCGCGACATTGCCAGTGTGACACCTCATAGAGGATGACATTGCCATGGGATTCCTATGGGATGGGATACACTTTAGTTGTTAATCTCGTGATCGGGATGGGACGGGAATAAAAATCAACGGGAGCGGGAACCTCATTAGTAGATTATAATTTTCTGTGTTAAGCAATCCAAACGATATACGCCGATTTTTTTGTAAATCTTTCAGCGCGTCAAAACACGGAAGTCCAAAGAGCACGTTTTTTCCGGGTCGTCAACAGAAGTGAACCCTTTAAAACTGAAGCTGTTGCTGGCAACAAATAACAAAGAGAAACAGACCTTTCGCCAGGAGCGCAGGAGATCACTGACAGACGAGTGATTGATTTCCTGTGATCACTTTAACAACAGTTTAGCGGAGATTTCACTGTAAATATAATATTTATACTGTATATAATAATATAAGCATTGTCTTAGTAGCAGTAATAGATTTATTAGTGTTAAATTTAACAGTTTTACAGTGTTCTGCCCGTGATTCTTCTTCCGCATCCGCGCACATGCGTCTTTTTCCTTATTTCCTCTCAATTCTTCCGCCGTTTTTGGCACACTAAAGTGTTAGATTCCAGTGCCAAAACACTTGTAAATAGTGAAATAGTGTGTTTATACCATCATCTAGAGCCCTGTGAGTTTTGTGAATTTTTCAATCACACTCATATGTCATAAAAGTTTTTATACACAGGGTTTATTGCAAACAATGTTTTTCAAAATATAGTGTCTTTTTTGATATCATATAAATTGACCTTTTATAATATTGCTTTTAAAACTGCTCATGCTCTTGATTCCAACAACATATTGCTTCAATAATTTATTTTTATCTTTTGCTTATTTTTATATAGAAACATAAGGGTTTCTTTTGGATAAATCTAATCTGATGTAATATATTTATATTTATAGATATTTTGTCTGATGAAGGGGAAACCTCCTGTGGCAAGGTTGGGTTCTGTCTTCAGTTGGACAGGAACTACTCTACTATATTCCACAGCTGAGAAAAAACAAACCCGGACTGTAAATAAAATAAATTTTAAAATAAAGTGGTACCAGCACCACTTGTTTGGTCTGATGTGTGATGGTTCTTGATCGAACCATGGTTCTTGATCGAGGCATATTGTCATTTTGCCCTGTTAATTTGGGTCAGTGTATATTGGCCTTTTCCATAATTTTTTTTTTGTTTCACTTTTGAAATAAGAAGAAATGAGATTCGTGCAATTTCCTTTTATGATACCTCTACCTTTTTTGGTGACTAAGTACAACACTCAGCAGACAGATGATTATCGTCTACATTTACGGACTTCCCATAAATCGGCATCACTCCAGAAGAGACTGAACACACCCACACACTCCAGAACAGACTGTGTCTCCAGAAAGTGCTTCAGATTTAGGAGTTTCCTCTGTGCAGCTGCTTCCTTAGAGACGACCTTTAGCCATCAACACAGCCTCGGGTCGGTATCCGTTCATCAGGGAAGTGCTCCTTCAAACAAGCCATTCTTCACTGCCCTCGACTTCACAAAGCAGCTCTCGAGCAATTCTGCTCCCAAATGATCTGCTGAGGCTAACCCCAAACCCCAGTGGACTCTGGGGATGAACAAGCACTTCTCTGTACATAGACACAAAAGCCTGCATTAACATTGACTCCTTTTTATCAGACCCGGTGATGTCTTGTGAGGAAATTTGCTGCAGGCTACATCCAGACTGAACGTTCATGATGCTTTTAACATCAGAAATCAGGGAAGTTTGTATGTAGAATAAATACGTTTACAGACAAGCTATGTGCTGTAAACAAAAGAAGAACATGTTAGGAGCTGTAGGAATTTTTGAACACACACAGTGTGTTCTACAGGAAAACAATGTGCGTCAAGACGTTTTGGAAAGCAGATGTTATCAGCTAGCTTCTGGAGCCACAGCCATTGACATCTGAAGTTCATGAGTTACAATAAGGAGCAAAAGAGTGCTTTAGTGAACAATTCTTGGAAAACCAACTGCATTTAAAGATGTTATCATTGTATATAACAATGCCTGGCATAATATTGCATGTTTATATGGTCATTGTTGGTAATGCATATTAATAATTGTCTCAGACCGAGATGCCACTCCTCCAAAATGATTTTGTCTAATTTTAATAGATTTTTATTTCTAGCTACACAGCTAGCTTTGGCATGGTCAATGAACAGCGGTACATGACTGGACAAGACAATTGCCACACATGAGTTTAACTGGCAACCAGTTTATAAATCTGCTCACTGTATGCAAATACTGTCTCACTGGGTCTTGTGTGACTGAGAGGAAGTGCAGGAGGAGATTAACAGACACAACGAAAAATACACTCGTTGAAGAAGTCGAGACTATGGAAATGAATCTTAAATACACAAGGAAATTAATAATAGTAGATAAGTGCAGAGGTGATCGCAATAATACATAAATATTGTTACACGAAGAACACACGGACCTGAGAGCATTGCTGGGAATTCAAATATTACTTGATTTTTTCTAAACATCAGACTGGTATCAGTGATTTTCTCTCCCTCTTCCATGGCACGATAAAGATACAATGCAATATTTTGCTAATCTTTATGTAAATGTGGCAACAGTTTAGCTATATGAAAAAAATTAAAAGACATTATACATTCCCATCTGTTTGTTGTTTTACGGAGTGAGGGAAGCCTACATTAAGGGAAATATACAAAGAGAGAGAGATGAGAGAGAGAGAGAGGGAAGTAACCCCTTAATATGAGCTCTGGCCTACATCTTCATTAAGAATGCCCACGAGGAAATAAACTTTACATAGACATGTATGTTTTAAAACATAGGTCTATGTATAAGTTATCAATATGTACATATAATATAAGATAATGGCCACTAATATTTCAGGAAAACGTTACAAGTGATAGAAATTTCAATTTATATAAACTGTATAAAGGTTTCATATATGTTCTTTGCATTTGGGAGAAGGCAACTCAGCCATGTTGGACCACATACCAGTGCCAGGTGAATGCTAGTTGTGTCAGGAAAATGCCAGATTTATATTAAACAACTAACTAGTCAAAATAGCAAAATGCATCTACTGAAGTTGTTGTGATAAATGCCTTTTCTGAAGCAGGCCAGACATTGGAAAGGGTGCCAAAAGCTTAAACTCCACAGGGCACAGAACAACTGCTGCTAGACACTCGACTAAGCACACTTGCAAATATAACACACCCAGGGTTCATGCAGACTCGTGATCCACTGCCCTGCACACTGACAACCTGCCAGCACACTAAACCAATCCACAAATCCCAGTCTGACCCACACAAGTCTCAAAAGCATGGCAGTTCTGAACCATGACAGTGGTTTTTTCGCCAACCTACATCGAGCAATGCCTTTAAATCTTAAATTATTGTCTCGATTCCAAACATTATATGCCAGGACTCTGCTGTAAATAAATGTTGGATATAAAATATATTTTACAATTTATAAATGTAACGTTTACCTTAATTTGCTTATATAAGTGTATATTTTAAATTTAAAGGGTAGGCAGATAAATAAACTGCAACTGACTACCAAAATGAACTTGTAGCCAATCAGCAGTAAGTGAAGTGCACACAACCCAAGTCTCCCACTGCCATTATGTCCTACCATAACATTACCATAGTAACCTAAGTTGGGTTTTTTTCCTGTTTTGGTTGTATGCATTGTTTTGTGTATTCAAGCTCTTAATGTAATTTGCTATAGTGATATTTCAAAGAAAGGATTTCATCATGTTGGAAAAAAACAAAAACAAATATTCAGTCAATTCTGAGTTAAACTGAGACACCTGTCTGTTTTATAGTCATTTTTTACATATGACTTACTCTATCATATTCCATTTATAGTTTAATAATACGTGTCAGTGTTAAAAGAGTGCATTAATTCAAGATGCTTAGATAATTGATTATTAATCAAATCATGATGTATTCGGATCAAATCAGGTATCCTTCCCTCTGGTAAAAGCTGAAATAAATACTGGTTACATAAACACTGGTTATGAAGACTCTGCAGGGCTCATCTCAGTACAATGGTACCCCGAGATACGAAAGTAATACATTCCAGGGTGAGGTTTGTATGTCGAACAATTCATATCTTGAAGCAAGTTTTACATGTAAAACGCCTAATCTGTGCAACGGCTCTCAGAAACAACAGTAGAAGTAGATGAAAAAAATGGAAAATCAAGTAACGTTTCTTCAATCTTTAAATCTACACATTGTTAATGTAATAAATGATAATAAAACACACATAAAATACGTAATATGTACACAAATGTGAAACCTTACCTTGAGAGTGAGGCTATGTTTCGCCGGAGGAGAACTAAGTTGCGCTACAGAACAGCACTTTCCACGTTGTAAACGTAATTTTTTTTACAACACTTTGACTAACATTTGTTATAGTACATTATTGGTAATCTAAGAAGTGGAAAATAGAGCAGAAATGTTTGTTCGTATCTGAATTTTTCTTCGTATCTCGAAGCAAAAAATTTCCTGCGAGACCTTTCGTATCTTTGCGCACGTATTTCTTATCTCGAAGCATTCGTATCTCGGGGTACCACTGTATTCCATTCACAATATTTTCTCTCAGTGTGAAAAAAGTTTCTACAAGCTTGAGCCCTCTAGTGAGCGCAAGGAAGGAGTGATAAAGGAAGTTTGGAGATGTATTCTTTGCAGCAATGTTTGCTGAAACAAAAAGGAAAGGTCTTTGGATCTAGCTCCACTAAACTGAAAAAAAAAACATGAGAAAAATCTGTTTTTGTACCAAAAAAAAGCATTTCCTAGAACATTAGTGATTCCAGATCAGGCATTGTATGGTGCTTCTGTTCCTTTCCTTCCCATTGCACTTCAGTTTACAAGACCTCTGTGTTCATTGGAAAACTGAACCCCATTGGTTGGTCTGATCACATAAAGAACCAGACACACCCAATGTTACGCAAAGCCTTTGTTCTGTAGCTGTGCACAAGAAGTATTATATCAATTGTCCAGACTTGTTTACATTGGTCCACTATATCCTGTTAACCCAATCTGAGGACCTGGCTGCTAAGGGATGATGAGTGAGACTCTGTCTAGTCAAGGTAATTACAAAGCTCATTAATCCCCCTGCCAACAATCAAGCATTTATCAGATTTAGAGTCAAGACTTTCACCGTCCTCATGATCAGACAATGCTTGCTTCTGTCCAACCATCACATACCCTTGGGTCAAGATATCAGAATCAACACTTTTAAATGATTTATACTAACTGTGCACATTTAGATCACCACTAATTGCATTCACATGTCAACAGAGGTCCAAAGGAGGACACGATGGTGAAACTCAACTGAGGGGAACAAAAAACAGAACACTGGTGGGATGAATTCTGAGGTAGTTCTGTTACAACAGGATCGACCTTAGTTGGCTTATATAAGAATAATGTGAAACTTGCATTTAAATAGTAGGCAGAGAAATCAGCAGTAAGTGCAAACATCCATAGTGTTCTGTTTCCAGGTATGTGCCTGCAATATTCCTGCTACTTGCCCTTATGCCAAGTCTTCCATGTAGAACTGAGCAAATACATTTGCAATATAGCACACAATACTACTAAACCATATCCATGTAGCATACATTGCTTTCACATATTGATAACATGGCAGATGCCACCATGACATTGTTTTGGTCATTTCAAATGGCAGCATCGACTCTAGACACTACCAACTCTGCCATGTGCACTTAATTACGAACTATATAACTAAAGGAAAATAGTCAAACACCATTAATATCTAAGTTACGGTACATCCTCTGTACGTAACAAAGCCATTGCCAGATTAGAATATTGTGCATCAGCCGTCAATCAGGACAAAAAAGGTCTTTTTGAAAATGGTGTTAGATGGTCAGGTACGCGTTAAAGAACAACCCAATTTAACTTGCCCAATATCTGGGCTGAATACAGGTGCTGTGTCTTTACCCACAAATATGTGACTAACCAGAAAATCAGGGGGGTTACCTGAACCGATGCCACTAAGAGTTTATTTAAGTAAGAATCCCGCCAACTTCTGAACAATAATTGTTTCGGAATTAAATGTTTGTGTGACAAAATTTATCAGATACTTTTTAACACAACACCTCTTCAGTTTAAAAGCACAAGCAGTGACCCGTGCTGCTGATTTTGTGTCTGTCAGTGCAGCTTTAGAGAAAGACCAACAGCTGTGCTCCACAAATCAAGCTTTTGCATTATAAATGACGGTATATATCCATGAAGTACCCAGTAATTCTAGTTTTTGGAATCTGGAAGTTTGCTGCTCCGATCTCAACTAAATGTGCGGTTCAAGGAAATGCCAATAAGAATCCAGTATTTCACATCCTCTGTTTCACATCCATTAACGTATTTCTCATGGCAATATAAGCATGTCACAAGACCTCGCACCACAGAGCCCATTTTTAAGGTCGGGGGCTTTGCCGGATCTTCAGTTCTACTCTATGAGCAAACATTATGAGAATCTTTGAGATTTTGTGTTCAAAGTTATTTTATTTCTATTGTTTGTTGAGTTGGAAATCTTCATGCATAATTTTTGACTTCTTGTTTGAAAATAAATTTTGTTGGACGTGTGGTTATGGAATGATTTATAAAGATCCCAGGCCCTTTAAATAGAAAGCTATTTGTTGTGGAGAAGTGGTGGAGGTGGTGCAGCTTGAACAAGCACTGACGTATATCTGGCAGGAACGCAATCATTTACCAAAGAAAATGATGATTGGCTAATGCTTATAAGCTCCTCCTGAGCTTGGTAATGTAAACACCATTTCAGTGAAATTGTGATCCAGGTGATATTCTCATTCACATAATACAGTCCTTGGATCAGATTTGATTTTCTGGCAAATGCAGATTATTAATGATACACAGTAAAATCACCAGTGTAAAAAAGTCTTGGATTAACAATACACAATTTTTAAAAGTTCACTTTGCTTGTGTAGATTAAAGGTGTAAAGTTGTACGGTTTTCATTTACACCTGAAAGTGCAAAATAAAACTGCGCCACAATCATGACTCCGCCCACACAAACTTCTGCCTCGAAGAATGCCATTTTGTCTGGTGATGGAGACATTTAACAGCCTATGCCCTAAGTCAGGGGTGCTCAATATCAGCCGATCATCCATCCCGTACAGTTCAGTAAAGTTAGCTGCAGATTCACGGATTCGGTTTTCTCTGCTCAATAGCTCGAGACCAGAATGTTCTTAGTAAACAAATAATACCTATTTTTACAAAACAAGTTTCCCCCGGCATTCACAGAAACACTTTACCGTCTATGAGCAACCCGCTGACATGGAATCGCTTAGGGACCGTCTGCAAATTACCAGATCCAAAATATGTTTTACCCAGAATATGCTTCATAACTTCATTCTAAATTGCTCTATTACAACCAAAATCAAGCAACACGCCACTCCTCACCTGCATATTGTACTGCACAACTCAGTTTCAATAAATATTGAAATATTTATTAGAGCATCATTTTTATTCTTGATTATTTGGATCAAAGCTCAATTGCTTCCATAAAAATCACTCTATTACCACCAAATTCAGGTCACACACAACTGTTCTAATGATTCAATTCAGTGCAAGTCATCAAATTAAACTCACGTTATTACAAAAAATGTAAATAATTAATTATTATGTGTGTTTTGTCAATTCTCAATAGAGTTGAAAATAATTGTGTTTTCCATTTTTGTAGCGGGTAGATCACTTTGACTTGGTCATTTTAAAAGTAGCTCGCAAGCTGAAGCACCCCTGCCCTAAGTGTTATTTTTTTACCGCTCTGAAGTGCCAAGTGTAGCACTCTAAATTCAACACATCAACCAGTGAACTTTTTACACCTGATAGATTGGGACCATATATAATCTGAGCGGTGTTAAAATGAACACTATAAGTGTTGGATTGACTCTGCTAAATTTACTGTGTATCAAAAGAACTGCCCCACACCATTTTGGAATCTTTGTTTTGGTGTGCTAAACTGAGTTAAGATAACTCAACAGCAGGTCTGGGGATAGTGAGGAATTGATGAGAATATTCTTTTTTATCAATATTATTTCAATAGAATTGAGCATGTGTGGTAGCAGACTTAATTTCAACAGATAAGGAACCACATTTCAGTAATCAAATGAAATCAAATTCATTAAAAAGCTGTTAAAATGACAATCCCCCAAAGGAATAAGGCACTCTATTTAGTGAAGAATCAAATTGTCTTCACGTGAACCCAAATAAGTGCAAGTACATTGTCTTTGGTCTGACAACAATTCCCTTTCTGAAGAAATCGATTGTTGTGAATCATGGGTTCGTGTTTGCCAGTGGGCTTATGTTCAGTGACCTGGTAAATGTTGTAGTCAGAGCCTCATTTTTCCATCACATCTGAATAGAGGAAGCTGAGAGATTTTCTGGATAAGCATGGAGTAGAGTAAATCTTATCAGATTATTGCAATGCAATGTATTCTGGCATCAACAAATCGTTGCTTTTTAAGAAGGCAGACACTACATTTTTTTAACTCAATCAAAGGAAATCCTATAGATCACACCTATTTTTTTCAACCCCATGGGCTAACTATGACATTATGAAATTTTGGATCCTATATAAAAGCACTGCATAGCAAAGCAATGTCATACATCAGCACACGTTTAACATGAAACAGCCACGGTGCTCATGCTAAGTTTTATAGGATCAACATCTCCATTGGGGATCTCACTTCCTTTACCAAATTGTCATCTTTCGAGGTTAGACTGAAATCAGTGTATTTGCAACTTGTGTACGGTTAGAGGGTTTGTGGTTAGGGGTCATCATTGCATACAGTTCAGCACCCTGAATAAAACGTGTTATGAAGGGGTGCTATAGAAAAAAATATATTGAATAGATTTACATTTCAAAAGAAAATCCTCTGACAGAAATAATTCTTGCGGGAGTCCCTGGGTTTTAAATAATGAAGAACCCTGTGTTTCTTCTTCCAAATGCCACTCGCTCCGAAAGCTTTGTTGAACTAAATGACGCTTCAACACTAGCAGACATTACATGCTCTAAGAAAAACCAGGAGTCAGCTCTCAGAGCTCTAGTCCCTCGATATATGAAGCACCTTCATGGTTCATTTCGTGTTGCCGGAAAACTGCTAAGAGTTGCATAACACCATGTAAACAAACCCCTGCCACAGGGGGTCTTTGAAAACTATTGTCCACAGTGAACACCAGGAGACACATACAGGTTGTGGATGCTTCTGTAAAGTAGTCAAAATAATGGTCCTTCTGAATTCCAATCACTGGAATTGTTTGAGATTCTGTGAATTACTGCTGACTCTTAGGCTGAAAAATCAAACCATGCAATCAAAATAAATACACTGTGGATGTTATTTGGTGAAACTTAACCGAAGGCTTTTCCATTCACATACAGATTATCAAGTTTCCTAAAAAATGAATGAATGAAAGTACATTTATTACTATTACTAGTACTATTATTTATTAATATGGATAAATAAAACCAATGAGATCCTAACCTCAACATTCCTGAGGTCCTTCTAGTTAAGTGTACTCAACGCATAAGACATTTAATCAACGTTCATTACGTCTGCGACTGAGATAAAGAATGGAGAAACAGCAGCAATTGTAAATGCAATTGTTTAAATAACAAGGTTCAGGAGAAGCTTATCACAGATAGAGATATAAAGGCCCCACTAAAGGGCATTTTTTATGTGGCAAACTTCCCAATTTTTGGACTCCCTACTGAGACAGCTAGCTTACTACACTTCCTCCACAGACCTCGCTTACCGATGACCTCCAGACTTACAATGCTATTTTAAAGAGGAGCTGTATTTTGATGGTCAGGAGCCAATAGATTTATCTGCTGAAGTAGCTTGGACTGGCCTAATTCTGCACAAACACCCTCATTCCCCATGACCCATGTCCAGAAGAATGTGTGCTGAGCAGGATCAGATGTGAATCAGTGCTTGTGAGTGTCTCTGGACAGGTGTGTTTGATTACCAGCCTGCTTTAAAGAGCCTCTGGAGGACTTTCAGGAGGCTGGTCTCTGCATCTCAAAAACATGGAGATTTCACAAAAGCATTTCAAAGGTTTGTAATGTAATGTACTGTGATAGACTGGCGACCTGTCCAGGGTGTACCTCTTGCCCGAAGTAAGCTGTGAGCTGACACCAGCAGAACCCCGTAAACCCCGAAAAGGAATAAGCAGGATAGAATATGAATGCATGAATAATGTAATGTAAGATAATAAAAACATTTATTTTTTACACCAGTTCATGCATCCTAAATATACTAGCGCGTCTTTAATTGTTACTTTCCAAGCTCATATTAAGCAAATGGCAAGAATTCAAATCAACCTGAACCTGACTTGTCTTTTCAAAGACTGAAAAAACTTGAAAACTTAAAAAAAGCCACAAAAGCGGAAAAAACAAGCCCATCAATCATCAAGCTTTTGATGTACAGAATACTGCACCAGCTCTTTTACTGCACTATACAATTCCACAAGTTTTACAAATCATTAGAAAGTAGTCAGTGTATAAAGAAAATAGAATATTCTCTATATTTCAAAAGTGTTTGTCTATTTGTAGCACGTTTATCTATTTTTGAAGAGTGCTTGTCTTTATATAGCATGTTTCTCTATATTGGCAGCATGTTTATCCATATTTGGAGAGTGTTTGTCTATTTATAGGTTTCTCTATTTTTGCAGCATCTTTCTCCATATTTAAAGAGTGTTTATTTGTTGCATGTTTCTCTATTTGTTGCATGTTTCTCAAAAGTTGCAGGATGTTTCTCAATTTTTACCATGTTTCTCTATTTGCAGGGTTTGTGTATATATTTGAAGAATGTTTATCTATTTGAAGAGTGTTTGTCTATTTTCAACATCTTTGTCTATATTTGCAGCATGCTTAATTATATTTGAAAAGTGTTTGTTTTTGTATTTGAAGAGTGTGTGTTTATTTTTGGCATGTTTCTCTTTATGTAGCACGTTTCTCTATATTTGCAGCATGTTTCTATGTATTTGAAGAGTGTGTGTTTATTTTTGGCATGTTTCTCTTTATGTTGCACGTTTCTCTATATTTGCAGCATGTTTCTATGTATTTGAAGAGTGAGTGTTTAATTTTGGCATGTTTCTCTTTATGTTGCACGTTTCTCTATATTTTGCAGCATGTTTCTATGTATTTGAAGAGTGAGTGTTTATTTTTGGCATGTTTCTCTTTATGTAGCACGTTTCTCTATATTTTGCAGCATGTTTCTATGTATTTAAAGAGTGTGTGTCTATTTTTGGCACGTTTCTCTATATTTGCAGCATGTTTCTATGTATTTGAAGAGTGAGTGTCTATTTTTGGCATGTTTCTCTTCATGTAGCTTGTTTCTCTATATTTTGCAGCATGTTTCTATGTATTTGAAGAGTGAGTGTCTATTTTTGGCATGTTTCTCTTTATGTAGCACGTTTCTCTATATTTGCAGCATGTTTCTATGTATTTGAAGAGTGAGTGTCTATTTTTGGCATGTTTCTCTTTATGTAGCACGTTTCTCTATATTTGCAGCATGTTTCTATGTATTTAAAGAGTGTGTGTCTATTTTTGGCATGTTTCTCTTTATGTAGCACGTTTCTCTATATTTTGCAGCATGTTTCTATGTATTTGAAGAGTGAGTGTCTATTTTTGGCATGTTTCTCCTTATGTAGCACGTTTCTCTATATTTGCAGCATGATTCTATGTATTTGAAGAGTGAGTGTCTATTTTTGGCATGTTTGTCTTTTTGTAGCATTATTCTTTATAGTTGAAGCATGTTTCGCTATATTTGAAGAGTGTTTGTCTATTTGTAGTATTTTCTCTATTTGTCGTATATATCCTTATATTTGCATCACGTTTCTCTTAATTGTTTTTGTCTGTGCTTCTTTATTTGCAACATGTTTTTCTATTTGCAGTGTTCCTCTTTATTTCTGACAAGTTTCTTTTTTTGCAGCCTATTTCTCCATAATTGCAGTGTTATCCGATCTGCAGCACATTAGCCGTAAAATAAGGAAAGTTGATCTGACTATTTAGGTTATTTAAGTAACACGCACCGTGAAAGACCACTTATAAATGGTCCAATCTGACCAATCCTCCTTACAAATGTTACACAGACACAGATGTTTTTTTTTGTTGTTGTTGTTGTTTGTTTTTTTTGCTGTAATCAGAAATAACATGCAGTAAAAGGTCAGGGTGCATGAAAAAGACATACTTCTGCTCGATGCTAATTCTGTCTCCAAACACACTCCCAGGAAACGGTGGTAAGACTCCATTTCCCCTGCTGAGATGTGAACCAAAGAAAAGGATGCTTGCGGTGAGTGTTGCTCACATCTCGACGATTGAAACAGAGGGTTCATAACCCAACACAAGGGTAAAATGTCTTTTCTTCAGTCTCAACTGGCCCTCGGTGAGGTGCAGGATGTGTTTTGACCCCTGAAGCTCCAGTGCAGAGGTAGAAGTACGAAGCTGATCTAAAAGAATGAACTACTCTACTCTGTTTCCCTCCTCCTGGGGTGGGATTACTTACAAACCTACATGATACACAAATACACCTCAGTCTGAGCTCTGGCTCTCCCTCACACCAGAAACCTAACAATGCAGGTGTTTACACTACTTAGACTCCCTGCAGGGACCTCCTTGTATAAAATAATGGAATCCTTATCTGAATTTAGTAAAATGTAAAGAGAGCTCCTTGAAGTCCAATGAAAAAAGATTTTGTAGGTAACCTGAACAAGAATGATTCACTTGGATCCCTCATTGGGTTTGTGCTTGATTATTGCAAGAAACTGTACCCTTGCACATCAGAATTGAAACACATCAGCAAATTAGCAACAGAAAAATGTACTGCAGTTAAGTTTAACTCTCTAAAACAGAAATTTTGATGGCAATGTCTGTAAATCTTGTAATGAAGAGAGAGCAGGGTGGGCTCTAACTGTATATCTTCATTTATTTAGCCATCAGTGTTGTATAATGTGTAAGTGCAGAAAATGTAGTGTCTGAGAATGGTGGTGTGTTTTCTCAGTTGTCACATGGGTGGTCACATGACTACTTGTGCAAACTTCCTATTTTGATATTTGAGAGTGGGCGTTGACCGTTTCATTTCAGCTTTGCCTACTAGATAAACTTATATTTTCGAAGTGAGATTTTTTTTTTAAAGATAGATTTTTCTATATAACAACTAGTTTAGTTGGAACTTGCTAAACCCCCACAGCTTCCCTCTTGGAGTGGAACACTAAAGGAAAAGCATCCATTGTATTACATACAATAAGCCTGGGGCTGCTTGCTATAAATGTGTCATTAAAGAGGTTCCTGCATTCATGCATTCACCTCAGTAGCAATTTCAGGATTTCCGCATTTCTATATATTTTTGGATAAATTCTGCCAGATGAGATGTATTTTTTAAACTTTATTTTAAAGATGTACTCAGTTGAAACCCAGATTAGCGACTATTAGCTGTTGTACTTTTTAGGAGTTCACAACCAAGTGTAACATCTCTTAATGCTTATACGAATTAAAATAGCATTATTGCTTCAAACATTTATTGAAATGTGAATGTTTTATCATTCATCAGTGTCTTAATTCATTGCGGCTGTTGATGTTGGGGGCCCTGCTGCTGTATATTGAGGCACATAAATGTTGATCTTATGAGAACCTCGAAATGGAACCTTGTCATTTCGTCCATGTGCATTAATAAATAAGCAACATTTTTTTGAACTGCTGAAAAAAATTACCACCTGTGAAATAAAAACGCAACCAGTAGCATTGCTCTCTATACGCACAGTACGCAGTCTGTATAGGAAAACAGCTGCCACGACATTTACATGTTTATTTTTCTTGTTTTCTCTCGTGGATGAATTCAAAAACTCTTATAAAAGGTATAAAAGCTCAATTGGTGTAAAAGAGAGAGATCCGCACCACTGACACCAGTAGTGTTGAATGAACACTTACTCAAAGACATTAGAGAAAATGTATATATTGTAGTAAAAATTAATTCATGAAAATCTAATCAGGGCAAACAGGAAAATAAAAAAAAAATGTATGGACCTACAGATGATAATTATTATATCGTGCTTCAAGTCACTTCTGAGACTTCTTTACCTTTTCTACTTCTTTTAATTTCATTTAATGTTTACAAGGAAATAATTATCCTTTAATCAATTTAAACAACGAGACCTTAGCCTTCTTAGTTACAACTTACAAATTAATTGGAGTGTTATTTCTCTTCCAAGCGTGCATCAGAATGTATAAGATGCTAATAAAACTTGTTTTACTTTGCTCTCTAACATATTTACAAAACGAACAAATTTTTTACAGACTGTAATATTATTGATTTATCACAATAAATACTTTTACAGGTGTTAAGCTGATGTTTATTAAACTGCTTTTGTTCACTCCCAAACTGCAAGTCACTTTGGATAAAAGCTTCTGCTAAATACATAAATGTAACGTAAACCCCTTTGATTAAAAAAAGCATGTGATACACTTTTTTGTCATATCTGTATATTGCTTAAGATGTAAATCTTCATCATTTTAGACTTTGAGTTGGGTTGAGCAAAAATACAATGAAAGCGTTTGAATTATTTTAGTGAAAAACTAAATTACAATGAATAAAACTCGGAAAATTATGAAGAGCTAAAAAGGTTAAGTGGATAAAGAATACGGACGGTTGTTCGCTTAAAGTGTTTATATTTTAAATATAGGGGATGGTTTGGGCCGCTGTACCATTCCCTGGAATGATTTCTGAAGCAGAGATAGTTTTCAGTTGCATTAAGACTTATTGCACTTTTAAATTGACATTTGTTGAGAACCTTTTTCAAGCTTGATGATGCAGGATTCTCATATTCTGCAGATACAAGAAATTCTGACCTTCTTCGGTTCCTCTTTTGAGTCTCGACCACACCAAACTCTTGAGCAGGATTGAGTAAAAGATTTATGAATCATTGCCATACTTATTTGGCACATTTTTTCTGGTCACATTGCTGTGTGTCTAATCTGTACTAAGCCGATAAACCTCTTTTTCCTTCCCAGAAACTGCTCACAACATCCTCAAACTTCAAAACGCCTCCAATTCAGATTTTAAAAACAGAGACGAAGACAAGCACAAAACCAAGCTTGTAAAGACAAAACGCAGACTTACACATTACTGAACCCATAGTGCTGACGGTCCAGCGCAGCACAAGAGCTGCCAAAACTCACAAACTGGTCTCCTTCAGGCTGGGTTTCCCGTCTAGCTTGTGCCTCTGTAACATAGGTAGCACTCTGACGTGCCTTCTACAAATATCTGAGAGAATGCAAGCTGCGCCTGTAGTTTCCTCTTCCTTTCTCTCCCATGCAGTGAGACATTCATCACGGGAGCGCTCTGTGTGTTAAAGTACATCAGGAAAGACTTCTGGCAAACACAAAGGTCCCCCTCTCCACCCCAAAGCAGAGCCCTGCTCCACACACTCTCTTAAATACAAATACACTGAAAGCCCTCCCTCCCCACTCCTCGTGCACATGAGACGGCATCATACGGCACAGAGTGTTACATCTGGACTTCTGGAAAGACTTTTTTCAGTCACTTTGACAGGGGAAAACAAATGTAATGCGCTGGACTCAGAAGCAAAGTTGAAATAATCCATAGCAGTGATTTCATGGGTGTCTGAGCACTGTTTTGGGTTAACTGAAGACATTCCTTCGGATGGAAAGAGTTGAGCTTGTAAAGCAATGGAACATTTATTCTTAAGTGGTCTAGCTTCGTTCAAAAATCACAGTGTTCTAGGACCAACCTGAATAACAACTATGCAGCAAATGAAGGAAAGAGCTGGTCTAATATGGCACAGTGACCAAATTCCAAACCAAAAGCTAGTTGAAAGTAGTTTTAATATTTTTATATATATCCTGGAAACAATTGCAAACATTTGTCAGTTCTTGGTTGTCTAGAAGGCGCTTTAAATCGTCTGAGTCCACCCTGGATCTGATCCTGGTGCTTTAAAAAGGAGGCAGGGAAAGCGAATAAAGCCTTCGCCACATACAATTTGCATTTTAAATCTCTTTCTTTTGAATGTTTAGATATAACTATCTCGGGATGATCCTACCCTAGCTCCTTTAAATCAAGTTTCTCATGATATCGCCTTCTCTAATTTCTAATCTAAGAAATTTAACAGCATTTTTTTTACCTGCACAAATTCACTGGCACAGTAGAAACTTCTTGCAAAATACAGGACATAAACAAAACTCAGGAGCCCAACTCATTGTCACCTATTGGTTTGATTGAGTCATTACAGCATTCTGGGTTTTTTTTTTCAGTGTCCGTGTGGATGAGTTTTTTGAAAACAGACACGTGTGGGTGCAATGTATACACGATGTGAGAAAAAAAGGTGGGCATAATTTGCGTAAACAAAGCCATAAGCAAAGCTAGTCTGCACATATGAAAACGGTTTACTTACTACCGGCTAACTTCGGTATCTTATCTCCTACATACATACAGATTTTTGCCTTATAAACAAATTCTGAAAGTATTTTCTTTTAAATAAAGCGTTCTTCATATTCAGGTGAAGGAGTAGTGAGGTGTCAACATAGCGCTCTGTATTCAAGGGCCACCACTACGTAGAAATCCCTTTTGCCTGAAATAGATCAGAGATGGAAACCAAAAACAGAAAGTTAAAAAAACTATTTTTAGCATTTTAATTTTGAATAGTGAACTGACCAGTAGGCACAGGGGTTTCCATTGGGCCTAATTTAAAAACACAGATGCATGCTTAGAGAACAGTCACAGGATCAGCACCTTCCTCAAGCTCCTACAACCCCACCAAATGAACGGCGTCTAGTCATCCCGTCACAAAAAGACAGAAAGTCTCTGATTGGAATGTTCTCATTCATTATCCCCAGCTGGTGAAATAATCTTCTTAACCCAATTCGAAAAATTGAAACTCCTTTAAGTTTAAAAAACAAGTCTATGGCTGTCACTCAAGTTACCATCTCCTTAATATTCACAATTTTAAAGCTCAAGCTTTTCATATATTTATAGAGAAAAGTGTCCCTTTAAATTGAAACAATGCTTCCCTATGTTAAGTTCACATAAAGTGTAACACATTAAATCTAATTTACTGAATGTTGTGACTAATAAATTACGCGCGTGTGTCTCATTTATTCAGGAACTCCAGAATAAGTAGTTTATTTAATACAATACAACTTCAAGGTCACTTGAAGAGATACTACACATCACCAAACAAACAATCCAGTGGAGTTTCTAACCTCTGGCTCTGATCAGGAAAGAGGACTTCCTGTATGTTTAAGCAATCCAGCCTAGACTCTGGAAAGTATAGGACACTGATTGGCATGTAAACAGTTCAAAACTGATAACAGATACTGCACAAAGCTCCACACATAAGCAAGGAGGGCACAGAGGAGGCGAGAGAGGGAGGAAGGAAGGAAGTCCAATGACCGTCCTATTGTTCACCTTTGAGATTGGCTGTTAAGCTTGACTACTATTCTTTTGAGATGTCTGCGATTTCAGTTTGGAACAAATCCTGGTTTACTCTACACTTGTATCTCAAAGTTAAAATATTAAGATTTCAGAGTGTTTTTTGCAGAACATACAGAGTTCAAAGTTATGATTTCTGGTAATATTGATGACTATGGCAACAGCCTTCATCCTTAAATGGTCTCTCAGTTCATCAGTGACCAGGGAGAACTGCTAACATTGCAAAAAGATGGGGTTACATTTAGATATGGTATGGTGTGCTGTGTAAAACTTGTAGGCAGGTATTGTGAGAGAATTTAATCTTAATATCAATGATAATACTAAATGTTAGCAATGTTAGCCACTTTGTTAAAAATATGACGCGCTAGCGGGTGACGTGCTTCCTGTGTGAGACAACAAATATAAGGGGTGTGTCCTTGAAGTATCTCTCTCTAATAATGATGGACAGAGCAGAGCAAAGCAGAGAAAAACATACAAGCGCCCCCTCAGGGGGATTGAGGTGATGCATAATAGCATTTCTTTCTGTTCATTACAGTCCTGCTTCTCAAATCTTCAATATTGTAAGGACACTGTATATTTCAATAACAGTTTGAAAAATTGCTGTAAACAAAGAATGCCTTCTGAAAAAATAATGAGTTCATTTTTGTTAAATAACAAAATTTAATTAATATTTGGTGTCACTTTCTTTTGCCTTCAAACCAGCATCAATTCTTTAAAGTACACCTGCACAGTCAGGGATTTTATAAGGTTGTAGTCAGGGTTATGCTTAGGGGTGTATCGGTACGCTAAAATTGTATTCGGTTCGGTACAGTGTCTTGGTGAGCTCGGTTCGGTTTATTCGGTTCGGTACAAAACAATAAGAACTTACATAATCTTTATTTTGAAAAGCTGCCAATACACAATAGAATTCTAGCATAAAATAAATAAAAGTGACACATTTGGGTGATATTTTAAATAAATTGCACTCTTTATAAAGAAAAACACATTTTTTAAATAAAAAATGAAATACTGCAACTAGTTAGGATAGATAGGATAGATTAACCTATCCACATTTTCTGAAGAGAGCACAGATCTGGTTGCAGTGACAATATCTCCAGCAGTAAAAAATGTTAGATGTGTTGCCTGCCCGATCTCTGTGGAACAATGTCGGTACACAACTTTAAATTCATCCACTCGTCTATCCCCGTTATGTATTTTAACAGAGAAGCCAAAGTGTTCCCAAACAGGAGACCGTAGTGAGGTGTCTTCAAGCGCTGGCTTCTCTTTCTCTGTTGCCAGTCAGCTACCCGGCGTGCACCTCTACTGTGCTTCACTCAATAGTGTCCGTGCGGAAACTCGCCTAGGAACATTGTTCTGCTGCGCTTAATATCGCGCTAATAATAAGTTTATATAATTTAATAAAAATACCGAATACCGAAACGGTACGCAAGTGTACCGAACCGAACAGGCCGTACCGAAACGGTTCAATACATACTGTGAACCGTTACACCCCTAATTATGATCCAACAATTCAACCAAAGAGATGCTAATGATCATCAACGGCATGCATAAAAGTAAAATTTGGGAGAGATGGAAACCAGGTGATGCTTAAATAAAAAATTACCATTTTACTGCATGGAATAAGTATGTGATCACCTCTGAAGCAGCAAGAAATTTGGCTCTCACCGAGCAGTTAGCTTGTCTTTTTTTATTGAGATAACAGTCAACCATTCAGGACACCAGGGACAAAATTGTAGAAATACACTAGGCTGGGATAAAGAACAAAAGGAAACAGGTTGGAGGGAAGGAAACGGCTGTTGTGTGAATTATTACACTTGTGGAACATTTGAGGAGTTGCAAAATGCATAAACACCTTTTTATTTTTAAACGAGGAAGTTCCAGCCGTGATAAATGCAAGTCTAGTTTTTTTCCCAAATGCCATAAGACCTTTAAACCAACCACAGGGCATAGAAGATGAGGTGCTGAGGAGGTGGAAAAATGCCGGCTGTCATTTCCAGCAGAACTTTTCAATCGTTTTACAAGACGTGGACTCACTTGAGCCAACATTTAAAGCAATGAGTCCAATATCTCTGTGTGTGGGACGGGTTCAGACACTGTTTAACCAATCGACTCCTGAACCAGCAACGTGATTCAATAGCGATATTGTTTGTTATTGTATTTTGAAACAATTAATAAACATTATATTGATGCCTTGGATTTATAGTGTTTTGTGAATAAAGGGCCTTTTAGGAGCTTTATAAAAGTTAGAAATTTTAGATGCTCAGACTAAATTAAACACATTTTCACTCAAATTTATCAAAATGGAGTTATAGAATTTTGAAAAAAAAAAAACTCTTAATTTCATTATTAACACACTACATCGTAATTGATTACAATCCATTTGAAGTCTGTGTGGTCCCTCGACTCAAGCTACACATGTCCAGTCCCATTTAGAGTATGCTGAAAAACATCTGGATGATTCAGAGTAGGAATGGGCAAAGATTGTGTGGTTAGCTGATATCAACATAGAACTTTTAAGTATGCCTTTATGCACCTTCTTCTGAAAATGACACCTGGAGTTTTTTTTTCTCATCAGACCAGAGAAATAATTTACTGAGTAGTTTACGGAGGTTGATTTCCAATAAGCTGTAGAAACATCTCAAGGATGATCAATGGAAACAAGGTACACCTGTGGCCAATTTTAAGCTACATGGCAAAGGCTATAAATACTAGTAAAATTATCTTTTTGTTGTTTATTTGGTTATAACTCAAGGATGCTCCTCAGGGTTCCACTGGTGACAAAGTCGGTTTTTAAGAAATCATTTGTCCAGTGGTGGAAAGTATGAGCCACAGATATGAACTGTTTATTGAACTGTTTTTTTCTTTAATATCTCTGTGTATGTTGTCTTGTGTTGTTTTTTTATGTGGTGTTGAGCCAAAGACCAATTTCTACCTTGATAGACAACAAAGCTATTCTCTTGTATATTATTCTAATCAATTACTTCTTATGAGTAGAAATTTTATGGAGAAATATATATATTTTTAAAATGTAGAAAAATAAATCAATTATGATATTTGCTCCACTTGATCCTTCAGTATCATTCTTTTTTAAAAACCAAAAATATTAATTACCGTATGTGCAATTTTTTATAAAATAGGTCTATTGTAAAAATGTAGAAAAATCACATGAACACAATTAAAATAAATCTAAATAACATTTTTCAAAAACTATGTGTACAGACTATATGAAAAACTGAATGGCAATAAATGCAAATGTATGTTTTATTACATAGAACATCTGCCATCTAATCTGACGTTTAAATATTCATGAGTCTGCTATACATCATTCAGCTTAGATCATAACAGCAGAGTGATGTCATAGCTGACCAATCACAGCACATGAGCTCTCAGCATTCAGTCTTGTTGCTATTAAAGGGCCGGATGGACACATATGTGACTCACTCATGAGTCGATACCCTCATGCGTCACATTTCCTCTAAGCAAACCATTATCCTGCTGTGGACACTCATTTATAAATCTCTAAATGTGCATAAAACAGTTCTAAAGCACAGTGTATGGTTTGCCAATGAAGCTGAAGCTGCCATGAGACGGAACGTAGATGATTAACTTAAGATGCAGTGACTGCTTAAAGCATAGAATCCAATTATAAATCAATATGGCTGCTGTCGCCTGTCTCAGTTTCCATGGTAACGTGTGCAAGGGTTGCAATGGGGGCGGATGCAGCCTCTCTCATACGGGACTCTAGCACAATAACCTACTTTACTGAGCCATGAGTGGTGCATTAGTGTAAAAAGAAAAATGCTGTATGATACAGAATTAGTAACACGTAATTTTAAATACCAAATTGTCAATAAATGGCAAAACCAAGTTTATTCATTTTATTTTAAATAATAATTATTATTGCCAATCATGTGATAAAAAATGTTACAATTACTACGTATTGTACAATTCACAAACAACAATAAATAGTTTTTATTATATTGTGATTATACCAATCCAGGTTCTGTATCCTCTGGAGTACAGTTTTCAAGTTTGCTTACTTAAAAACGAAGGGTCCTTCAAATGTGCCCTCTTTTTCCCTGAATTCACAGCCTCACATATCCCAAGATTCTTTAATCCCCAATTCTTTTTTTCAACAGAATCGACACAAAATATAATTTCGAAATACATGTAATTTGTTATCAAATTTAAATAAAAGGTTTTGATTTAAGGACAGTAGTTTAAAGGATTCTTTAAATGCTAGAAGTGCTAGTAGCATTTTAAAATATCATAGTTTTATTTTAAACTAACTGTTTAAGCTAACTGTTGGTACATCATTTTGTTGTAGGGAGCAAGGAGCAAATGGAAGAGTTTATGAGTTTATTTGCTTTTTTTTTTTTTTTTACCCTTGTCCTGTCCTGCTCAAAAGCCATCACATGGGAGAGTACATGCCTTGCTGAGTTGGACAGTTTTGCTTTCTCCAGAGGAGTAAAACACCTGGTGTGGTGTTTTCTCCTCTGGATTGGAAATTTGAATGTATTTATTAAATATTTATTAGTTGTGGTTCCCGCGAGTCAGTTTATAATAGTTGTGTCAGGACAAGACAGTGCCGAACCAAAAGGGGGAGTGGACAAAGGATTGGGGAAGGGTGAAGAGTTTATTTGCTAATAAAGTTAGTAGCTTATTTTGGCCTGGAGTAAAAGTTCAAAACTTTAAGCTTATCAATCAGGTGCCTCTCGAGATTGGTGCTGTTATTTCCACCTGTTTTTTTATCCTTCATTTTATTTTCAAACATTAATTGCCATATTTTCTTCATGCTTTAAAGATGTAAGTACTTGTTCCTCCACCATTGCTCCAGTGCACAAAAGTACGCACTGCTCCCTAGTGGACAGATTACACTCTAATACAAATCAAACTGTACCCTGGAGTTCTTAACATTACAGTCTTAAAACTTTTAAAATATAGTTCGTACAGTTGAAATATTAAAATAGTTTCTGTTGTATGAATTCGTTTCGTAAATGTTTTTCATTTCAAGTTCTTTTTAAGCGTTTTGCTTAATATTGTGATTCTTATCGTATCGTAGACATAATATTGAGGTATTTTTCGAGTGTAAACCACCAAAAACCTGTACATTAGTGTAAAGAAATGTCAATCAGTCTGTATATAGTTTTCTATTTCTATAGTTTTATATGTCGATCAATCTCCGAAATCTGAATGATATACTTCTAAACTTTTTCTGGTTACAATTTTTCACTCGTGTCTCATGCCGTGTCAAGTCTTCTTTTGGTCTTGATACTCTTGTCTCTGTCATGTCTTGGATTTCTCTTGATACTTTCTGGTCTCTGTCTTGTTTTGGTGTTGATTAAGACCGTGTTTAAACAAAGACGTAACTGGAGTTTCAAATTTCAAATTTGTGGGAATATTGTTAACATCTACAAAGATGCCAGTCTAAAAATCAAAGGACATTTAACGCTTGTCTTGAAAAATGTTTGTTCTGACTACAACAGCAACAATATGATCTTTGACAATAAGTGTGATTATTTACAAACTATTATATCACTAAATATTTATGAAAATTGCATTCAGAGTGCATGAAAAAAGATAAAAAGAAATATGGAGATAAGATTATTGATAGCTCAGCATAACCAAGCAACAGAATGTTGTGTATTCCAGAATATCGACACTTTTCTGTTTGACACTAACCAAAGGAGGGCATGCGGAAGGTCATTTAAATAAGTGAACTGGGAGACAGGGTCAATCAAGTCCCCAGATGTCAAACCATGGACTCCCAGCATCCCAATCTCCTCAGAGGTTCTTACTGAATCCCAGTCACACCCAGGACCTCGGCACATGGGTTCCATAATTACATGCTCCTCACTGATCGCCCCTGCAGAAGCCCCATCAGAAGCACATACACTCACCGACATGAGTGATGACACAGTCACACCGCTGTTGAAGCTCCAGTAGAGACATCTCCTCGTCCTCCTCCAGTCTGCAGAGCATCTCCTCTCTTCCCAACTCCACTTCCTCCTCTCCACCTCCTGAGCTCACCGGAGGGCTTTCCCCGGTCCGCTCTCACAAAGCCAGCAGCCACTCCCAGACCTTGATGTGTTCTATGACGGAGGACGCGGAGGAGAGAGTGAAAAATGAGCCCGGCTCTTTTGTTCAGTCGTGTGGAGGTGCCAAAAGGCTTTTGTGATGTTAATGGTTCATTGTGAATCTCTGCACTGGACCAGGGCTTCAGAAGCAGATCTGTGTGGTGTAGAAAAGATGTGTCAAGTAGCAGGAAGAGGATGAGAGAGAGAGTGAGAGAGAGAGGTACCTGCCTTTAGAGATACTCTCTTCCTCAGACACAAAACCTGGAGCACTGGAATCATGGGATGGAGTGGTGCTAGAGTGCAGTTGCTGATGTATGGTTTCAACGGGTGTTTTTTTTCCCAATATATGCGTCTCGAATGTACTATGTGTGAATCTTCTCGAATTTAATACTTTATTATTCATTTAATTCTCATTAGAATTAAGATAAACTAATTAAACTAATTGTTTTATATGTATTTATTAAAAATGAATTACTTATTTGCATAAAATTACAACATTCATTCATTCATTCATTTCTTTATCCTTTTAAGGGTCACACTTTGGCTGAAGGGCAGGGTACACGCTGGACAGGTTACCAGTTCAGCATATAGGGGCGCATTATTTTATTCATTGTTTCAATGCAATTTATTATTATATGAAATACAATTTATAAATATTATATTATAAATGTATTGCATTCTTTTAAAAATCACACAAATAATTAAGAATTCATTGAGTCTTTAACATATTCTATAAGATAACCATGTATGTGAACCTTACTGTTACTAGTAGATGTCTTACTTTATTATCATTACCCATAACCTTGTTTATTTCTTACTTGTTATTTTTCATTTTCATTTAGAAATGGGTCCATGTTGCAAAGCTATTTGTCGGTAAAGCTCTTTGTTTCTAGTATTATTTATAAATGCAAGAATATAAGAATGAAGCCTATTGAAAAGTGTAATACACTGAATAATGGTATTTTTTAAGTTCAATATTTCACTGTAATTTTTCACTGGTTACAGTACTCTTGTTAAAGTCATCCTCCGCGAAGCTTATCAGCAGCAGGGGCCGGTGGGGGATCTGCTCCATGTTTTATTCAGAGCTCAGCGGCTACTTTCATCTTTCTAGACGACATTACCCTCGGGATCTACATCATCTCCGTGGAAACGCTCAGCAAAGAGACGCCATCTGTGCTCCAGTCAATACCGAAACTTACCACTATGTGTGAGAAAATTATAGGGCTACTACTAACTCCAGTTCTGTGCTCCAGCTCCAACTCCATATTTATTCATTTGCAACAAAATAATCTGAAAATCATTTTAAGACTGTTTGTTATGTAATAATGCTGTTAAATTTTGAAGACGATAAGACTATATTATTTAAGATTTTATTATTAATAAGGCAAAAGGATATCTGACCTACTGCCTTCTGACCACCAGAGGGCGCTAAGTACCATTACTATATAGCCTGCTGAATACGAGCTCGTTTGTCTTTCCTGAAACCTGGGTTACCTAATTAACTCCTCTTGTATTCCAAAGGACTTTTAAATTTATACCTAATTCACAAGAGTGGGGCCTATGGAAAATGATCCATCACTACCCAAACATTTTATGGAACAGGTAAATAAAGCTTTAACTTGAAACGTTGCTTTCTTTTAATTGAATCTCTAAGACACTTTCTTTAAACGTGGAAGCGGCCGTTGTCACCCAAGGTTATGAGTTATCCAAATTCTTTTGAATGAAATTCGGGTCGCGAAAAACATAAAGAACTCTATGGAAACCGCACCTTATCCGGTGTTGTGGCAAATTGTGACTTCCGGCAGATTTCGACTCTCCACTGCGCCATGAACGAGCATTCAATCACGTGATTACGCAGACTCAGCCAATGGGAGCAGCTAAAATGAAATGTTTGCGCGTGTACTGCAGACGTTTTTTATTTAAATTTTGTAAATAATTAGCCGTAACTTATTATTTAAGTCTAACTATAAGTATAACAGAATGCAAAATGTTTACAACAGTGATTATTAGGATTAGGTATTGTGACCAATTCGGGTATTGTGACCGACAACCTTCTAACAGGAAGCCCACAGTGCTACCTACTGCTCCACCGTGCTGCCCACAATTCGATTCAATTCTTATTTTTATGGTTTCAATTTGATAAGCTTTAAATATTTCATTGAAATGCTGGTAGTTAACTCTCATACTTAAGTTTATTACTGAAATACACATCTACATCAATAATAAGGTGCACACAGTTTATTTTAAGAGATGAATATTCATATCCTCTTATGTGAAGCATGTGCATTAACAACCAATTCAGGGATTTCCCAAATCGATATTGTGCAGAAGAGCATTTTCCAAACGATGCACTTTGCTTTCACATTAAAATCCCCATTTGCACATGGCTCTTGACAAGTATAGAACTACATGTAAACCTAATAGAATATATAGTGGCGCGTTCACCTTCTTTCCCTCTTGATGTGTAATAGGAAGTGACTGAACTGCAGTTCCTTTACCGACCACTTGAGGCTGGCTCCAAAAGTGAGCAGGTTCTCATTCTCTCCAATGTTCAATTGCCCAACTTTGGAGCTGAGAAAACATGTTGCCACCCCTGGATCCATTTGGTTTGTTGATTTAGATCTCTAAATTACTCCGATTACCCTTCTCTGAGTGAGTGAATTTTTGTTTACATTTGATTTATTATTCCTTACATTTATGCGTGATTAAGGAACAGATTTCTTGAGGAACAGATGAATGACAGTTCTTCAGCTCGTCTCAGTCTCACCAAGTGTCATCGTCTGGTGTTCTTTCCAGCTAATAAAACAATTCATAACAAATTGAAAATGTTACCATATCTCAGAATCTAACATTTGGTAAATGGTTATCATTAGCTGTTGTCTAACAGCAATTAAACCTTCAGCCACTCAGGCATCCTCACTATGCCCACATTCCACCTATGTGGATCTTTTGTCTATTTAAACTTCCAGGAAGTGAGGCAATGGCTGGCAACACCCACTCTGAACCTATTATGACAAATATCGAAACTAGCTTGGAAGCTTCTGATTGGTCGATATAACTTTGTGGTTAGACTTGGCTACCACCTATTGGTTTTCATGTAGACAGAGTTTTTTTTATTCTGTGAACATGGTTAAATTCACTAGAAACAAACACATTGAAATGATCTGTCTGCTGTTACATTTATTCTGATGAAAATTTCACAAAGTTGGTACATACAGTACATGTTGATTTTAAAGAATAACCAAAAAGACAACAAATGCTTTTCTTTTATAATGAAATCAACAGCGCTTCAAGCTGAAGATCTGTGCATGGCGTACAGTAAATGTGCGTGTCAGTTTCTGACCAACAATGTAATAACACTGACAGTAAACGTAATACATACATATTCCCCTTCTATACAGATTTCAGTCTATTCACACGTTTAATAGTTCTGTTATTTAGGATTATACACATACAACAAAATACAGAGTCACACGTACATGTGTTGATGAATGTCTGACTGTTTCTCAGGAGTACCTGGTTTAATGCCCCTTCTATGGCCTGGAATATTATTGCATTTCTTGAATTGTTTTTGTTTAATCGGCAGTAATAACATTAGTATCATTTATAAGTCTCTATTGAGTCAATGAGACAAAAGCCCTGTTAGAAACATTATGAAAACAGCACTAAACACTTAGATCCGTTTAACAAAATAGAGCTTTACTTTTATTTGCAGGGTTGTGCTACACAAAATGAGATAAAGCTTTGATTTCGGGAATAAACAACATGTTTAGATCAAAAATAAAATAAAATGAAGAAAAAGACTCAAATGTTTGTGTTTCTTCTGTGATATATAGGAAAACTCCCCAAATGAGAGCACTGCCTTAAGGTATATTAGAAATATTGGTCACTGTTCACAAGTAGTGAATGATAAACATCAAGTATATCATTAGTGATGGACACTGAAAAAGCTAATGGAACTTGTCTCCTGTGTCAAAATTGCTTTTGCTATGATGGCATTTCAACTATTAATAGATAACTATGTACAATAAAAAAGAATTAGCTTGATATATTAAACATACAGCTATAAGACAAGGATTTTCAATAGGATCTAAAAAATATAAAACATACAAAATACTCTAGCTGGTTGAAAACAAACGCAAACTTATCCTTATCTAAAGGTGAAAGTACATTTGGACACCTGACCCAACAGTCCTCCACACACACAGTGATCCGATGCTTGAAACGTACCCTTCATCTCCACACACATAGACTCAGACACACAACACCATGTAGATATACTGTAAAATGTGCCGCACACAGTGCTGGGGATCAGAAGCAAACAGAGGTGCTTGTGGAGTGGCACGAAACACGTGAGCTCACAAACTGGTCTCTCTATCAAGATCCGCCTCCTTTTCTTCGTCATCTAGCTCATATCCAATGGCAGGTACAATAACTGAGCTGCAGGGACAGAGAAATGTGTAAATGAGAAGAAATGTGAGCTGAAAGAATCCAAACTGCGTCATGTACAGCAATCAAAATGGCTGTCACTTATGTAAATTAATGAAGGGTTTGAAAATGTAACAAAAATGTTATGTGGTGTGACGGGAACCTAAAAAAAAACAGAAGTCATGCATGTTTCAGCAGGTTATCTTGTGGTTCAAATCAAATAAGTCCGGACGACAAGTGTGGATGCACCCTTAGCACCTAAGAGTTTGGCAAAGCATGGTAGGTAATATTAAGGGATTTGCAGTCCAAATTACTGACATGGTTGATTTTCAAATATTACAATTCCAATAAAAATATGTAGCCATAACCCAATCTTTACTTAACTAGGGTTTTTTGAGTATTTACCACACTGCAGACTTGGACTTGATACAGTAGTCACGAAATTAAAAATCCTTAAAAGTCTTGAATAGTATAATCCCAATTTCAAATTCCACAAACTGCTTCAATATTTTTGAAACTGTAAAGGTATAAAGTTTACCAAAAATTTGTAATATCCAGTTTAAACGGGCGTTGGTCATTAAAAGGACACACAGTACTCCACAATTTGTAAATGTATGCCTTAATTGATTCAAATATCTGACCGCAGCTAAACAAATATTACAAGTAAGTATGACATATGTAACATTTCATGTCTATGACACTAGGGGGTGGTATTTAAAAAAAAGTCAGAAATGTGTTCTTTGGGGTCTATTTAGTCTGTGCATTCTCCCTCAATATTTTCCTTTATATAGCGCATATCTTCATTTTGAAAGTTAATTCATTGTCTCAGTTGCTGATGGCACTGTAAATCAAAAGCGATCGGAGCAGGGTTCCTCTCAGTGATTAACCATTTTTGTAAGCGCGATACATTTTTTTAAAATTATTATTATAGAGCCAGAGGTGGCAATATATACCAGGCTGCCCCTCTGAAACCTCACAGAAAGGTTTACACTGCTTCTAGAATAAAACCTCCATCGGTTTAGATTCACATCCCTGATTCTTCTAACCATCACGACTAATCTAAAGGGGTACATTTTGTCAACCCACGGAAACGGCAACTGAAGGAGGCTTTGATTTGTTACAGTGTTACTAAGACAATAAATTTGGACATTTCTGTTTATTAGATACAGTACTGTGCAAAAAGTGTTCGGTGTAAAAAATGCTCTAAAGAAAGAAAGTTTAAAAAAAATAAAAAATAATCATTTATTTTTGTACATTCACAAAATTTAAAGTGACTGAAGACCTTTTGTCTTGAAACCAGGATCAATTCTTGCACAAACTCAAAGATTTTTGCAGAGTTCCTTCAGAAACTTTGTGGAAGTGTAGCTTTTTACATTTTTCTTTTGTTCAACAGATGATAAAATAAATAATTAATTCTTCCATTTCTATAATTCTATCGTTTTTTTCCACACATGCTTAAAATGTTTGCACAGTACCATGTGTACTAAAACCGGAGTATGAAACATTTTGGCTGTTAAAAAAAAAACAGTGAGATAATAAATAAGAAACACTTTTAATAAACGACATGCTTTCACGCAGGCTTTTCATAGTCTTCGTTAGATGCATTAAGAAAGCATTCTTGCTTGTCCATGCACATATCGGCAAACAAGCCGATGAAAGAAACAGGAAATAAAGCATGGAGACCAGAGTGAACATGCACAGGCAGCATGCTCGTATCTTACCTTTGGAATTCAGCATCTGAGACATTAGGAGAGGGAGCTTATGGACGACAGGGATAGAAAATTCAGTCATGATACGAGTCTGATATATTTTCACACACTAAGATTTCATGAATCATCTTGTAAAGAAGATTACTGTAGTTCTGAGCATTACAGACACAATCTGAGCATTCATACAGAGCTTGAGGTGCTGAGCGTTACAGAACTCAAAACATTGTGTTACTGTGATTGGAGGTGTATGATACAGTCGATACGAAACACATCCCGGTATTTGTCTATGAAACAACATGCATCATGGTATCTATCACAAATAAAATGAAAATATAACAACATTGAAATCAATCCCTCAAAACAACAAGGTTAGTTATTTTTACTCAAATATTTTGGGGCAGAATTTATGTTAGCATATTTATGTTCATTAAACAGAATTTAACATGAAATAAACACCCACATTTTTGACCACGCTTTAGTCCTCAATAGAAATACTTTCAGCCAGGAATAATCACTGAACATGAAGGTCTTACGTGTTTTGTTTTAAAAATATAAAAACTAAGGAACTAAGTTGATATAGATTATTAAACTTTAAGTGACCATGTGCATGTTGTTAAATAATAAAATGCTTGCATTTTTTTATTTTTTCATTTTTTAGTACAACCCCAGCTTCTATTTTTTTGAAGCTGAAAAGCTGAAATCATGCATAAAATGCAATTCAGTTTTGCATTTATTACTGTACAAAATTAAGTTTTTTATGTTTTATAACACAAATCTGAAATTAAAAAGAAAATAAAAATATATAAATCCACAAAAAAAGCAAAGATAAGTTCAAAAAATGTGAAAATTCTAGCAAAAAACTAGACAAACCTCTGCTTTTTGTACCAAAACTTTGACAAATACAAGCCGTATCACAGGTATTGTAATTCCAAGGGTTATCCCTTTTTTCCCATCTTTCCTGCGGATCTCGTATATCATTCTCGTGCATCTAAAGGAACTGTGTGTAAGTGATGTAATGTTACTGAAAATACAAACCTTTTTGAACTTTGTTCTTTGCTGGTGCCGTCAGTGTTTAGGCCTTTCCAGACATTTCCAAAAGATGTTTTAGTCATTTCATCTGAAATATTAACAGTGGATGGATCGTCCCTGAAAGAAAAGAAAGGTTTTTGATCTTAAACAAGGGACAAGTTAATATTTTGGAACAAAAAACTGTGTTTTTAATTCCATCCATTCTGTCTTTTAGTCTGTGATTTCAGAGCTGGATTTGAACATGGATCCTTAACGTCTTATCATATTTAGGCATTTTATAATTGTTTTGGTCACATTTCTCTCATACTGCACATTTCAATTATTTTCAATTGTGCTAAAATATGTAACATTTTAATCCCAAATGATTGTTCCCAAATATTCCATTAAATAGCTGCGTCTCCATCCACAAAATGCGTATAAATTTGGAAAATAAAAGGTCATGTTCTTACTTATAATGGCCTTCTAGAGGTACTTGAACAATCCCTTCATCTTCCATCAGGACGCACTGGTTCTCCTGAGTGTGAGAGAAAGAACACATTACTGATCTGTTCCTTTAAATCC
The DNA here is from genome assembly GCA_007224835.1 of Danionella cerebrum. Lineage (NCBI taxonomy): Eukaryota > Metazoa > Chordata > Actinopteri > Cypriniformes > Danionidae > Danionella > Danionella cerebrum. The sequence goes on from SRMA01026066.1 coordinate 58,858, forward strand.
TTCAGTGCTGATTGGTAACTTTGTAACAAACTGCAGCTAACTGCAGTGTGTTGGTGCTGCTTGTACCTCTTGCTGAGCATCTTCCATTTTTTTCTTCTTACTCTCAGGCATCAGGTCATCGAGCCAGCTGAGATCTCGCTTGGAGAAGACGAAATCCAGCAGCTTCCTGATGAACACCAGAGCTAAGACCTGCAGGAAGACGTATATATGATGACCCTGAATGCACACAGACAGTCACACACAGGCATCTCACCATCATGGGAAAGACGATGGCGGCTCTTGAGGTCTTGATGACCCACAACAGCACCAGGCAGCTGAGCTGGATGATGGTGAACAGATGCACCTTCCTCAGCGGGACGTGTCTCAGGTAGATGAAGTCAGGCTGGTGTTTCGCCGGCATCCCGAACAGCTTCAGGCGATCAAAGAACTGAACGACACGCAAACAACAATAATAACGATGAAAAACAATGATATACAGTTCTATACTCTTCATACTAGCATTCTCCACAAAGGAACGCTTTATCGTAAAAGTTTTGTTGGTCTTGTCACAGTTTAAAGATGAACCAAAACATTGGCCCTCATTGAATCTGAAACTGATTTCCCTCACCTGAATTACTCAAACAGGTTTTACTTCAATCACCCAATCATTCCTTGCGATATAATTTGACTTAGTTCTTGCATACTCTAAATGTTAAGAGAATTGACCAGGAGATCGGGCAAGCAATAGTCATTTGTTTCAAAATGTATTTCAAAAGAAACACTGAAATGGAGGAAAATGAGAAGCCAGACCTGGTGTCTGTGTTCTGGTGTTTGTGGCAGGTTTCTTTGGCTAAGAACCAATCATGAGGCTGTTTAAGCGACACCTCAAAAAGTTAATAGCGTCATGTTTCGGGGAAACAAGAAATCGATACAAGGGGGGAAAAATAGTAAAAACAGGGCTGCAGAAAATCCTTCCAAAACATTGAACATTCTGCACAAAGAAAAAGCTCGATTTTTAAGCACCCTTTAGTGTTTTTCACCAATAATATATTATTTTAATCCAGTTTCTGAAGTTTTCTTTATTTCTACAATTGTTTGCATAATTGTATACACTATTTACTTGCAATGTGGTTTTAAACCAAAATAAAAAAAGTTTATTATCTATTTTTTATATTTTTGGTTTTAAACTAACTTTGTAAGATTTTTGACACACGATTCACATTAAATCATGTGATCAATGAATCATAATTAAATCAATTAAATCATTATTTAATTCACATTAAAATGTAAGAAAATGTGCGATAATCTTTCAGGGTTCATTTTACAGACACCAAATCTGTGCCATCTAGTGGTGAAAAAAGGGATAACCCTTAGAAGTACAAGACGTGTGATATGGCTTGTGTTTTACCATCAAAAGTTCTACCACAAAAAAGGACAATGGAACAAAAAGTGCTTGGACAGTATATAAGGTTTAGGAAAGGTTTTCTCTTTTTTATACAATTTTCACACTGTTTTGACCTTATCTTTGCTTTTTGGGAAATGTATGCTTTTTTAGTTGTTAGAAAACATAAAAAACTGTTTATTCTCAAAAATGTAATACTCAGAATTGGATTTTTTGTGTAATGTAATGCAAAAATATATATATATAAAAAAAAGAAGCTAAGGTTGTAGTAAAATGATACCAAGCATTGCCACAAAAACATTTTTAAGGTAATTTATTAGAGCAAATTATATAGTAGTAAAAAACACCCAAAAAGGCTCCAGACTTCAAAGGGTTAATCCTGTGGCTCTTTAAATAAATAAAATAAATGAGCTCTCAATCAATACAAGATTTCAGTCCAGTACCTGAATGCCTCTAAGAGATGATGCTCCCATGTAGAGGAACACTCCGTACAGCACAGGCATGGGGATATGCTGAGGGTACAAACACAACACATTTAAAAATTGAAATGTTGTATTTGGATGTTGATTGAATATGTTGCATCTGCAGAGTTTCAGCTGACCTTCAGAACAGAGGTCATGAAGACGGAGCTACCCATGAGGACGAAGATCATGAGGCCGGTGAAGCGCTGCTCTCGGATGCCCAGGAACTTTGGCTGCTCTCCTGGCGCTGAGCACTCTGACTCCAGCTTCAGACTGTTCACATGACTGATGGAGAGCACTGTGGCTGCCACAAACCATGGCAAACCCATGACTGAACACACACCAAGCATCACCCCCACCACAAACAAGTCCAGGTGATAACCGCATCCTTTCTGTAGAGCACAGGGGAAATCCCAAAATATTAACAAAAGACATTTAATACAATTTAATTACACTGATATATTCAGCTTTACTGATGTACAACGGGGGGGAGATAACCTTTTAAACAGGATAAAGCCAAAGCCTTGCCCATGGGCATCACAGTTGGGCTTGTTGTATGTGCGAGAGAGTGGGGTTTGGTCACTAACCCTACCTTCATCTCCTTTTGGAGGTGGGGATCGAACTAGTGACTTTCTGATAACCAATCGATCTCTTCATCCATAGGGTCACAACAAAGATTTGACTGCATACATGAAATCAAAAAAGCAGCAGCAAACCTTGAGCTTGTGTTCCTTCCTGTTAATAATAACAGCAGTGATCTGTTGGTCCATAAAGATGAGGATGGTGCAGAGCAGAGCTGGGATGGAGGTCACAATTACCGTCCACCATGGGTTTGGTCCCAGTGGACTGATAATCCAGCCACGGTCATCTCTGGTTGGCTGAGAGGTCATGTGATCAATTACTTTGGAGGATAGGTATGAATTGGTTTTGTTAAAACTCTTCAAATGACTCACTTTGAACACATTGGGAACCTGGAGTTTGGGAGAAGGAACCCCCAGAGCATAGTCGATCAGAACCATGGTCATGATGGTGATGAACACTGCGAAATCACTTATGATCTGCCTCACCTGCGAAAAGTCAGAACATAGCATTCATCAATAAATGCGTTATTAAACATTTTACCTATACAATGCGACAAAACAATAATTTTTTAAACAAAAGTTGTAAAATACTGTATCAAAAGTCACACCTTGGTAGGGAAATAGCGACTGGTTTTGAACTCCTTGAGAAAAGAAGACATGGCAACCGTGGAAAAGAAGAGAACGACAGACCAGAAGAGGACGTCAGGGATGTATGGACCATGATGCCCACAAGCGCTCCCCAAAAACTCTCCTCTGTTATCTACACAGCCCTGGACACAGAGAGCACAGCAGGAATAATTCCATTTCATGGTTCTGTACTGACATTGAACTGTAGTATTTTCATATATTGCCTTGATATTTTATTATGAGACACTTTGTGAATTGAACTACTATAAAAAAAATTACAGTTCACACAGGGAGCTAAAAAGAGTGTTTTGACTGGAAATGGTTTGACTTTTGGCTAATTTGGAAACTGGAAATGTGCTTTAGAAATAAATATTAAGATACTAATTGACAGGGTTCTCCCAGCAGTCATTAAATGAAACTTTATTCTCTTAAAAATGAACTACATGTATTTCATATCAGTTTTTTGACTGAATATTTCTTATCAACATTCCACTTGCATTTCTGTGTAAAATCGCACAACTGTAGATTGCATTTCTGTATCTTACCTTGACATCTAGGCCAAACCAGTCGATTTCCGATGCACTGATGTTGTTTTCTTGCCAGTAATTGAGCGTGGCATTACTGGGCTCCTTAGGCATTGTGCACACACACCTGCAAGAAACCACAGGAATAGTGGCAATAGCAATAGTTTACCACAGGAACTCCATTCAGAGCTAACCAAAAATAAAAGTTTGAATTTACTCACGAGTACTGGGTGAGCTGGTTGAGGTCGTTGTGCATGTTGAACGGGTAAGTCTCTCCCAGGTGAATGAGCTTCTCAAGAGCCTCGTAGATGAAGATGATGCAGATGAGGGATGCGAAGGCCTCCTCAGTGAAGCGGGTGATGTAACACACCAGGGAGCTGGCATCTGTGGCCACCAGCAGGAGACAGAAAAAAGCTGTCCACAGACCAATGCAGACGCGCAGAGAGAGGTACGATAAGCCATAGTCTCTGAGGAAAGAAACAGATGTGAAGAGATTGATATTCACATGTTTTCTTTGAGTCGGATTTGGTAGGTGCCCCCCCCCCATCCCCCCATTAAAGAAGGATTTTCATAACTAAATATCAACTCTGTCTTAAGAAAGAGTAAGGTTATAACATACCGTATCTGTTTTTTAGGACAAGAACAAAAACGAGTTTAAATCAGTTTCTTGTATTTTTTGCAATAAAGCAGATTTGAACCCATTTTCTCCTGAAAGAATTTAACGTGCTCATTGAAGTTTTAACTTAATGCAGTTTTTGCAGTTTTCACATCAAAAACAAACAAATGATGCCATAGCTTTGATAAATAATATTTTCTTAACTTGTTATGGATTTTGAAAAAAAAAATCCTGGATTTTTCAAGTTCATTGTTTGTTTCAGAAAGGCATGAAAGAAATGTTTCAGAAAGGTGTGAAAAAATGCTGTAAACAAAGAATGCATTTGAAAATGGAATTGTTCTTTTTTTCCTCAATGACCAAAATGCATTGAAGAAAGAAAAGAGAAATGTCAATCAAATCAATATTTTGTGTGACCACCCTAAAGAAAACAACAGCAGTCATCTAGCTACACTTTCTCGCGAGAACTCTAATGGTTGCTTGTTCCAAGCATCTTGGAGAACTAACCACAGAGCTTCTGTGGATGTCTTTCATGTGACTTCTATTATTTCTTGTTCTTTACATTGAAAGTAGTCCTTAATGGCTTCGACTGTATGTCTTGGGAGACTGTCCTGCTGGAGGATACATTTTTGATCAATCATAATCCTCCCTCATGGTATTGCATACTGTAAAATATCTTTCTGTACTTCTCAGCATTGAGGAAACCATTAAGCCTGACCAAACCACCAACTGCAGCCCAAACACTAAATGAACCTCCCTAGGCTTTACAATGATACTGCTCTCTGATTCTGCTAAAGCAGTGGTTCTCAAAGTGGGGGGTGCACAGGCACTGCAGGGGGGGCGCAGATCATCAGCAGAAAAAGAAAAGAACAAAAAAATAAACAGCCAAAAGACGTAGAATAAAAGATGCATCTTTTTTAACGGCTTCACTGTTAATGTCATTGGTTAGGAGGAAAGGCCGATGTGTGTCCTATGCCTAAAAACGCTGGCAGCGGACAGCATGAAACCTGGTTCAGGGAGCTTCGTAAGTGATGGGAGGGCCCAGATTCTTTTAAAGGGGGGCTCGACCAAACAAGTTTAAGAACCACTGTGCTAAAAACAAATGTTGCTTGGCCTTGTGTCCACATGGTATTTATGACCTTTTGACTGCACCTCTTCCATGAAAACCATGAAATGTTTAATTTTGAAACGTGATAAGCTTGTCTTGGGTGACCACTGAGACTGCAATCCCCATACTCATCTCTGCCCACTACATCTTCATACCCACGTCTGATTTGCAATATTTTTTTCTGGAATACCTTGGTGCAGTAAAACTTGAGGTTGTCTTCCTCAACCTCACCTCTGTAACCAAAGTTTAGGCTTGTTTTAAGCCTTCTATGCAGCTTCTTCTGTTTCTAGTCATGACTGGAATTCATGCACCTTGCACCTGTTTGGTAAAATTGATGGATAATACACCTGACTATAATCCTACAAAATCCGACACGTGTAACTATAACAGGCAAATGCTATTAACCACCAAATGGTTTTATATTTTTATTTCTTCATAAAAATTATTATTGTGATTTCTGAATTCATTCTTTGTTTACAGCATTTTTTTAGACCTGTCTAAACTTTTGCACAGTGCTATATCTCACAGTAAGAACGGTTACAAGTCTTTCAAACAGGCCTGAAACAGTCAGATAAAATAGACACAAAATACTTCAAAACAACAGAATATTCCTCACTTGCAAAATTTGAAAAGGATTTTTTCAAAGACCAGAACCGGCCCCGTGCTTCCCAGGATAGTGAGGGGCTGACCCGCGAACAAAGAGTACGCAATCCCTGTCATGGAGGCTCCAAATAGAGACTCAATAGCACTCTAAGAGAGAAATGGAGACAGAGTAATCTATCAGTCATTTAAAGATCAATCCTTCTCTCTAGTTTTACAAGTATGTCTACAAATATCTGCACTTACGATGCGTCCTTCTGTTGCTTCTCCCAGCAGCCCTCCAAATGTGATGACAGGTGACATGCAGGCGCAGTAGAGGAACAGGAAGGAGGCCAAACACTGCAGGCTGATGGCGTCTGTGTAATCAGACAGGTAATGGGGAGCCTTACGCTTGATGTCCAGGAAAAAACCACCAAAAAACCTGTAGGATAAACATGTATCTGAGATAAACAAAGCCTGAGTTTCACAAAAATGCAAGAAGACATATGTTAGTCTACCAGACCTCCCTGTGCGCTCTAGCTCTGGCCCTCCGTGACCACTATGCTCTTCAGCTTCCCCCAAATCTGCTCCTCCATTGGCCAGTGGAGGAACCTTCCGCTTTTCCTGTCAGGACAAGACACACCACAGCATCCTCAGAATAGTGAAAAGAAAATATTTAACCATTATAGTAATCTCTTGCAATATTGAGCTTCCCCACATTTAGTCAGTGCATTGTGCTTTTTATGGTGAGTAGTATTTCACACGGCCAACAGAATCTAGTGTCTTGAGCAATCCACTATTACACAGTTATACACAGCTATAAGCAAAGCAGAGATGTTGCAAGTGCTTATTCCTACAGGAAAATCTAGTACAAGCCATTTTAGAACATGGTAGCTGGGTTACACTGGTCAGAGCCACCAATTGCATCTGACCTAGCCGTGACTAGACGATTAGCTTTTACATGAGCCGGGTACCAGATGATTGGACCAAGCTGGTATTCCACGCTAGGGATACAGATATCTCATCTCATGATGTCCCAATTCGCAGCACGTGTCCCACTCTATCCAGTGTCTGGCTCATGTATAGTGTGCTGCATTGAAAAGATACCACCACTGCCAGACCTGAGCCATATTTGGCCAAGAAGAATGCCAGATGTTTCAGACAAACAATAACCATGGCCTATTTTTTTGCTCACTGGAAACAAGTTGGTAGTAAACAAGTTCAGACCACATTTAACCAGTTAATAACAACCCTGAATCAGTTTGGATTTTCTAAAACAGGGTCATTTTGCTATTTGCACTGGGGGCTGTGGGCTTAGTTGTAGCTTATCAAATAAAATGCTATGCACACGTTTTAGGCAGGTGTGAAAAAATGGAAGTGATAATCATTTATTTTCACCAATGAACAAAAAAGCAATGAAAAAACAAAAGAGAAATCTTAATCAAGTAAATGTACAATGTGCCTTCGAAACAGAGGTAATTCTTCTGGATTTAACTGCACACAGATGTTGAAGGAACTGATAGATCTTGGAGAACTAACCACAGATCTTCTGTGGATCACATCCTGAACATATGCTGAAGGTACTTTGTAATGCCTGTTTGATACATTTTTAATCAACGCTGCATCTTTGGGGTTGTTTTCCTGATGCAGAACAAATTTGGGGCCAATCATTGGCGTCCCTGTTGGTATTGCATTATCGATAAGTATTTCTCAGCATTGAATCTTGAGCATTAAACACTCCAACCTGGTTTCATTGTTGCCTGTAGACACTCGTTATTCTGCTATTTTCCAGCGTTTGGACAAACAAACTGCCATCTGCCACATATAAATCTTTCAAATTTACAAATCTTTTCAAATTTTGATCTGTCCAGACTGCATGTTGCCATTTTTCTGCGTCGCTTGACCTTGTTCCCATAGTGAAGGTATGGCTTTTTGACTGCAGCTGAGCCCCACTGGTATCTGCCAGTTCTGAGCTTGTGGCATTGTTGAATGCCTTCAGATTTTGAAGGGTAGTTAGCTTGATGTGTCTTCTTGACTGACCACTGTGTCCATGATCCTTGCCAACTTGACACTGGGTCTGCTTTCGATCGTGTTGATGCGGTATAACTACCTTCTGTCTTGTTGCAGTGATCAATATTGAGAGAGAGAGCTTCCTACACAGTTGCAGCCAACATGAGACATTAATGATCATAAACATCTGTTTGGTATAATTGGTTTATAATAAACCTGACTGTAATCATACAAAATCCCTTGGTGTGCAGGTATATCTTCAAGAATTCAAGCTGGTTTTAATTCAAAAGGCAGTGACACCAATCATTGATTTAAATTTACGAGAATAAACCATCATTATGGATATTTCTGACAGCCTTCTATGCTTATAGCATTTTTTTTACACATAGCTAAAATTTTTGGTATGATCCATTACACAGGAAATAGCTAATCAGAAGAGTAAAAGAGTCAAATGTTAAAGATTCCCTCATCACGCTGCTGAAACTTGAAACTAAAAAGTGTCATGTTGATATAATTTTCTCACTACAATTACAATTAACTACAATTTTGAAAAACATTGCGATTCCTCTTGTTAGACTTAGAAAACAAAACACTTTATGATTCTTAGCAATACTGGCACCCTTCATTTGTTTGCTATTTGTATGCTAATACTTTCACCATAAGAAAAGGCAAAAAGGAAATAAAGCCTTAAAAAATATAGAGGTCATAAGGTAAATCTTTTTTAAACAAAATAAAAAAAATGAAATGAAAAAAAAAGACTATGATTTGGGATCTACCAGCTCATGAACTCTTTACCTGTGACGGCACATTTTTAGGTGGTTCTATTCTGATGCTGGGATCCCACTCGCCTGGAGGCAACACAGTCACCTGATCCAAAAACTCGTCAATTCCTGCCACAAGATCCGAACGATCTTTTGCTTTATATGCCACATCATGGAAGACCTGCCGAGTAGATGTGCAGTAATCTTTCATCACATTGAGTATTTACTGAATATATCCAATGAAGTAAACAGAGTAATGCAGTTGTTATTGACCTCATCAGTCATGAGCGTGGCGATGGAACGACCAATCTCATGATACTGTGGTCCTTTGCCCATTGGTCCCAGAAGAATAAAGAGAAACCTGTGAATAAAATTGGCCTTAGAAGTGAACCCTGGGGCAAAACCGCATTAGACTGAGTTTTATGCCAGGTACCTCGTGGTGATGGGAACCTCTGCCAGGCCATTAAGCAGCACAGCTGGAGATAGCCGGATGAAGGCCACCACAGGTTTTTCCAGGAACTCCAGCTCACCCACCAATATGTTTGACGCTTCAGCCCCTGGAGGAATTTTCTTCATGAAGTGGAGGTCTATCTGCAAACACAAAACAAGACTTTGTAGGAATAGGAATCTGATGGTGCTTCAAACTTGCCTTTTCTTTCTCTTCTGGTTTGTTTGGGCAGGTGTGTGTGCCAGCAAAAGTGCAATCCGAGCAAAAAGCATTCCGAGAGCTGCTGGAAGAAGTGGTCTCGATATGCCTACTAGCAAACTCCCGAGCAATTATTGTGTGGTTAGTGCACAGTCCGAACCTATATGAACTCAAAAGAGCTAAAACTAAACCAGCTTTTGTTCCGTCACTTGTGTCATCATTGGGATACCATGATCCTTAAACCAGATACTTTATAGACTCTTACTGTTGTTTGCACTTTATTGTATGTTTGTGGTTTGTATTGTACATCACTTACTTTGCTGAAGTCAACAGCACTGTTCTCACGACTCCCATCCCCGCGCCCCTCTGTGCTGGTGGGCTGAGCTGGTGGAGTCACCATCTGACCTGCAAACAGTATTGAAACCATAAATCAGAATGGAAAATCCCAGATCTTTGTCAAAATCGGGTCGCTTTTTAGGGTGATGGATGACAACATTGAGGCATAGGAAAATTCACATTTACCTTGTTCAGCAAAATCGTCAGTCACATGTTAAAGGAGTTAGAAAACTAGTATTGTATTGTGTTATCAGTTATTCTACAGAATAAACAGAGAATGTAAAGAAAATTATATCAGGATTGATTAAATAAAGTTTAATACTAATCCTAGTCTGGGAACTATTTGCTGTGTTGTTAATGGTGGGTCAGCTGGAAAATGCTAAAAGAGGAACTTAGGTTATTTGAGTGGCATGGAGCATATAAATGGCACAAAGTACCAGCTATTGTACTTTTGTCACATTTGTGAAAAATGGCTGTTTGTAATATTCCATTCCATGTTGATTATTGCATCGTCACATTTAGCAATGTTCAGTGAAATTGGGAATGCAAGCAAATAGGATATTTTTGCCAAATATGATTGATTTAAACAGATCCACACCAGGTTTTTAAAACCCCTCCACTTCACGAAATGCTTCACGTTTCCGTGTTGTCAATATATGGAGCAAATGCAAAAACGAAAATCTCAACCGATCAAAGATTCATTTGAACAACAAAAGAAAATTATTAAGCATTTTAGCATTTGAATTAAGTAGACAAAACTGGTTCATAATGACTTTTACTAACTGGGGAAAGCATTTATTATACACAATGCAGTGTACAATTTAAGACTATTATAATTCTTTACCAGGGTGGGTAGCACCGTTGCCTCTCAGTGGCCTTCCTGAATGGAGTTTGGATTCTCCACTCACTGCAAGGGTATCCTCTGGGTACTTCCACAGTCCAAAAACATGTGTTAGGGAAATTGAAGACTACTTACGAGTGAATTGGACCCTGTGATGAACTCCCAACCTGAGTATACTCTTGCTCTATGTGACCTGGGAATAGCCACCAGCAGAACAAGGTTCTTTATTTCTTTTTATTCCCAGTCTTTGTTCTGATTAAAAGATCAAGGCAAAAAAGTAAATGGATGATGAATAATCTCAACAGGGGAATAATAATAAGCATGTTCATCCATATGTTACATATGGAATCATTAGATTCATCTAAATTTTAGCACCAGTTTTGGCCACACTCCATTGAACTCCTTATGTATGGAGGATATGGAAGTGCAGTACTTACGCCAACCCTGAAGCTGAGAAATATGGCTTCAGAGAAGACTTGTGTGCCTAGTGTTTATTATATATAATACCATTTAAGAATAAAAATGTATAGATATTTAAACAATGAAAAAACAATCTGTATATGTACTTTTACTCGTGTTTATCACCTTGAATGCCAAGCTAACATTTTGAGTTGACAAATTAAATAAAAAAATAAAGGAAAAATATAATCAAAAACTGTTTTATGAATACATTTCTGGAGTGGATAGATGCTACAGTCCAAATGAGAACATTAGGACAAATGGTTTATTATGCTAGCGGCTAACTTGTAGCCTAGGGCAGGGCTACTTTACAATAATGATTAGAGTAAGGTGCTATTAACACAACTTAGTTAATATATTATATTTTTTCATCTTCCTTACAGCTCCACTGTGTGTTTCTGATGACTGTGGCATGATTATCAGTTCTATATGTCAGAAGAATGCCGATACATTATCTGGTACATCTATATCGGCTAAACAAAGGCAGAATGTAGTATCTTAGGTTGGATTTTGTAGTTACTGTTAATTTGATAAAGTAATTTCTCTAAAATGGAATGCAGTTGGACCATGAGCTTTTTTTACAAGAAAAAGGAGGTGTTATGAAGACTATGGTCAGTCTACACTCAGTTGTCATGTAGTTACTGCGCTTTGCCTTTGCACGGCAGCATTGTCCATGAACTGTGCCTGGTTTATTTAAAACATGACGCCTGGTATTCACAATCACATGGGTCTGTTTGGTGAAGTGCTTCTGGGAGAGTTATCCTTCTGCAATGTTCAGCTCTTTCCACAGAGAAGTACCAGAGCTCTGACAAAATGGCAAGTGGGTTCTTTGTTACTTCATTAAGGCCCTTCTTCCAATAACTACGATTAGACAAGCCAACAGCTTTAGGAAGAGTCCTGTTTGTTCGGTAATTCTGTCCTCTGTCCTCATTGGCATCGTCAAAGCAGCTGATTTTTTTTCTATGCCTCAATCATGTTTCAGATCTATATTTAATTCCTTTTGTTCATGTTTGTTTTGTGCTCTGCAGTGTATTGATGGCCTATAGAATGCCTAAGCAAGGCCTGTGGTTTTTTATTTAACTGTAAAACATTTTTGGTTGTTATACAATCCCTAGGTATTCTACAAAAAGTTGTATGCACAAGTAAAGAATGAAGGGACAGGATAACCTTGGTAACCCCGACTGGATAACAAAGATATCCGTGACATGGCAGCAGAAAGATATACTCGAAGCTTGCGGCTGCATGTCAAATCCGGCAATCGGGTTAAGGGAGGAGGTATTAGACCCTTTACTAGAAGGGGATTGGGTCACTTATACAATGTCTAGACAACGTGTACAATATCAACGGTGTCACACTTTGCCGGTCGATTACTGCATAAGCATTCTCTAGAATGCCTGATTGCACCCATTGCCTATACTTCAAGTAAACAGCTTAGTCAACTGAATTCACCACAGGTGGAATCCACTTAAGCTGTAGAAATATCTCCAGGATGATTAGTGAAAACAGGAACCACCTAAGCACAATTTAGATCTGACTATTTGATTGTTTAGTTTTATAGAAACATCCAGTCTACTTCATCCGTTTTAAAATGAGACTGTAACATTAAAGAGTATTTCTCAAAAGGTTTCAAATCCATTTAAGAGCTGCTGATAAATTTAAGGAAAAAAAGGTTTTCATTTCTGCATTTGCACCAAATGGTCAAAGAATGTAATGACAGAGGTTTCTCTTTAAGATTTTTTGTCATACTACTGACCATTTCCGTTAACTGCTCACAATATTTTACTGAAACCTTGCTTAAGTGACCATAATATTAGAAAACAGGCTAATCTACAATCATATTGCCTGATGGACGCTCATCTTCAAGGCTGAGAGTTGGAATGATCTGGTAGCCATGAAGTGGGCTTTGTCGATTGTTGAAGGGGAAGTGACTTTTTTGCAATGTGATGAGGGGATTGTTTGCAAAAGAGGAGGCTGAAGGGCAATGGTGGTGTTTCTGGGGAGATGGCACACGCTTGGGACAGCAATGGGACCAGTCTGGACATAAGAGCACCTGTCTGTCTCTCATACTGCGGCTGAACCTAGACCAGAGAGAGGAGCGGGGGGTGCAGGGTGGATGGCTTGTGACAGTAACTGGGACACACAGACAGGCACACACCAGCAGAAGGGATGGTAAGTCAGATGCACGGTAAAAGTTTGACAGTGTCTATGGTGAACTGTGTGATGCTGTACCATTCTTATCCATGGAATGGGGCTCCGACTGCTTCTTGCCAATATCTGCAAAGGAGCGTACGATGGGGATCCTGTTAGCCAGTTTCTTCTGGTTCTGATGGTGGTGTTGTTTAAGGAGAGCATTTCTGATCTTCTTCCTCACCTCCTCCCCCAAAGATCCCAATGTTTCGTGTTGGTCTAAAACCATATCTTAAAAAAAAAAACATGAAAAAGAAAATATGCAATATTTATTATAATTTAATTCAGTAATTGCAAAGCAACATTTCTAACTTTTCTTTTCGTAACCCTAACTTTTCTCGGTGCTTGTGTCAATCACACTGGCTGTTTTGACTTAAGTAGAAATGATACAACCTATTGTTTCATTTTAGATATATTGTGTAGGTTTCAAAACGGTTATTAGTTTTGATATTTTTGGGTTCAAATGAACATTACAAGATTTACGACACATAAATTGCAAGCTAATTCAAATTAAAATGTGAGAATCGTGTTTCAGTCTTGTTAACTTGTGGTAGTACAATGTCTGGGATATTGCTTGTGTTTTTCAAAGTTCTGGCAGAAAAGAGGCACAAAAAGTGCTCGGGACAGTGTATAAGGTTTGGAAATAATTGTGATTTATGGAAAATTGATTATGGGGTTTTCAAATGTGAGCACAATACACTTTAAATGGTGTTAATGGTGTTTTGGAATCAAATTCCTCAAATACTTCAAATAATTCACACCACAATTCTCAGGCAGAACCCGTCCCACTGTTCTTTGAAGATCCTCTCCAAGTCATGAAGGTTTGGATGCTGACATGTGGCCACTTTGAAAGCCACTTTTTTTAATCACAATCAAATTTTTAACTGCCCAGTTTGAGCTTTCGACAGGCTGCTGATGTAATCTGACAAGATATAACCTAAGAAATTAGAGTCTGATTCAGATGGGCATCATCTAGAGACCTTTAGATAAGTACCTGCGATTTCCTCCAGTGAGTTGGCTCTCATGTCCAGCATGACAGTGCCATTGAGGATGCAGCTCCGCAGTTCAAACAGACTGTGAAGGGAAAGAGTTGCAACATAGGGCTTACTCCACCTCTCCCCTCCATCCTCGACATCCTCTTCAAACTTCAACCATCTGGAACAGGAAGAGTTGGGTAAATAGAGAGAGAAAGAGTGATTTCATTATTTAAATTTCAAATCCTAAGCAAGCTTTCATGACTCCAGTTTTTTTGTTTTCTGGAGGAAATGACTAACAGATTATGAGCAGCTCCCAATCAACAGTCATTTGGTTGAATTTCAAAGAAAATGTTTGAAATCCTGGATGCTCCTCGTGAGAGTTTCATGCTACTTTGAGAACCTTAATAAGTCATATAATGTGTGAACATGAATCATGAGCTGTAAACCTTTACAACTTTTTAACCCCTTCCATTCACTCAAGCAGATGAAGCAAACATTGAATCATATAAATATAAAAATTATCAGTATATGCCAAGCTAAGACCATTCTCTGGAAATCCTAGAGATGGTTATGGGTTTTGGGAGAAAAATAGATAATAAGTTTGTCCCTTTAAAATCCCGTAAACTCTATTTCTATTCCTGTTTGAAATTCATTCATTTGTGTTCACAAGCAAATAAACAAATGTATCTAATAAAGTGGCCACTGATATCTGGAATTGTTTATGTGGAAGAGGGAGATTGAGTTTTATTTCATTCACTTGACCTTAAATAAAACTATCCAATCACCCCAAATTTACTTGTTTAATTGCCAAAAAGCTTGAACTTGCCAACCATTCAATTGCAGAACACACAGAGATAACGCACAGTATCTGACACAGTCATCTACACAAGCATGGGGAAGACTGCTGACTTGACAGTTACCCCAAAAATGAGGGCAAGGACATTGCAAAATAAATTTTAGTGTACATGCAATAAGGATAACTGCAATCTGGAAAGGATTGTGAAACAAAACCCATTACAAATGTGGCTGAAGAACCAGCACACACAAATGTATGCAAGACATGGCTTTCAGCTGTCACATTGCTTGTGTTAAGCCACTCTCAAACAAGTGACAGTGTCAGAAGTGTCTCGCTTTGGCTAAAGACAAAAAGGATTGGACTGCTGTTGGCGAAAGTAAATTTCTTTTTGAAGAGATGGTCTTGGAGTCTGGAGGAAGAGAGGGGAGACAATGAATCTACGTTGCTTGAGGTTTATTGTCAAGCTTCCACAGTCTACTTTGTCATCTGCTGGTGTTGGTCCACTGTGTTTTTCTGTGATCCAAAGTAGGTGCTACTGTCTAGTTTTAGAGCACTTTATGCTTTCTGCTTCTTACCAACTATATGGAGATACAGATTTCATTTTCCAACAGGGCTTGGCACCTGCACACTGTGCCAAAGCTACCAGTACCTGGTTTACAAACCATGGTATTCCTGTTCTCAATTGGTCAGAAAACTCGAATGACCTTAACCCCATCTAGAAAATGTATGGGGTTTTGTGAAAAGGAAGATGCGATGCATCAGACGCATGAATGCAGAAGAGCTGAAGGCCACTATCAGAGCAACCTAGGCTCCTAGTGCCCAAGATTGATCGATCCATGGCATGCCGCATTGCTGCAGTAACTCAGGTAGATGAGCCCAAACTAAGTAGAAATTTAGAAGTTGCATTTTATTTTGACAATTTCTTTTAAAATAGCATTGTTAATGTATTTTTAAAGTATCATGAAAGTCACAGTTTTATCTTTTCTATGGAAACTTATTACAAAAAATGTGTTTTGAATGAATTTGTTTACTTCAGGGTTTACTTCAGGGTTTGTTCTTTTGAAACATACTACATTTATTACTCAATATAACTATTTCTGAGGGTTTCTTTTTTTTTTTCTTGGGGCCCCAGAGAGTCTAGAATCGCATGTGTTTGTACCTGGCCGTCTCTTTCCATTCAGCATCTTCTCCCTCTTTCAGACAGATCTCATCCAGCTCGGTGAAAAGCGCATGTGGAATGTGTTCCTCATCGTCCTCCATTCCCAACAGAAACTGCACACGCTGGGAGGGTGTGTCCGCTGGTAACAAATTAAGCTGTTGTTTTATTCACTTCTCAATCATGTTTTCTCTGATCAATCAAGAGAGAAACTTACTGTATGAAGGCGATTCTCTGCCATCCTCGGTCCCAGAGTCTCTATCTCTTGACCTCTTCCTGTGCCGGTGTCCATGGTGTCGATGCCGTCTGTGGGATCTCCGGCCCAGTGGTACATGCACGCCAATGTAGAGGGTACGGTGACCTGCCAGGGATACAGAGGCGAGAACGATCTTAAAGTCTTAAATCTTTTTAAACATGACAATTACATCCACTGCATGGATGAAACTACTAATTTGACCTATTTTCACATTTTCATGATTTCCTGAAACAAAGCTGCCTTCTCACATAAGAAGGTTTTCTATTAAATTATGAATGTCTCTGTGTTCTAAATTGTTGTAAATTGTGAGATTTTGACAACAGACATAGTGTCTCATAAACGATGATATAGTACATGTTGCCATAACGCTCGTGGAAGACAAAGAGGTCAGACATTTCTTGTAGTTGGTGGCTCTAGGTTTGCCCAAATCTGAGGAGACCTTCAAATGCTCAGTTCCCTCCACATATTTTCATTGGGATTAAGATCTGCTTAGATCAATCTAGGACCTTAATGTGCTTCTTCTTAAGCCTCCAATGCAGCCAAAACCTGCACTAAAACCAGCTTGAATTCTTGAAGATATACCTGCACACCAAGGGATTTTGTATGATTACAGTCAGGTTTATTATAAACAACATTATAGCAAACAGATGTTTATGACATGTTGTCTTGGTCTGTGTTTTGGTCATCGTCATACTGGACAAGCCATCCATGACTCACATATAATGCCCTGGCAGAAATAGGGAAGTTCTGGGATATGGCTCTGACCAAGGATTTGACAGTATTTAGCTTAGATCACTCAGAGACTTTAATATAATTCTTCCTGAGCCTGTCTTTTGTTGTCTTTGTGTGTGTTTTGGTCATTATAATTATGGAAAAGCAATCATTTTAATGCCTTGGCTGAATTAAGGAATTTCTTAACAGTAGTTGGCTTAGATCACCTTAATGTGCTCCTTCTTGAGCCTCTCCATTGTCTTGGTGTGTGTTTTTAGTCATTGTGATTTTTAATGCCCTGGCTGAATTAATTACTAAGTTCACACCAAGGATTTTACAGTTCTTGGCTTAGATCAATCCAGGACATCAATGGGATTCTTCTTGAAGCTCACCTTTGTTGTCTTGATGTGTGTTTTTGGTCATTTTCATACTGGATTCTGTCATCTGCAACTCATTTTTAATGCCCTCACTAAATTAAGAAAGTTGTTACCCAAAATATATTTCATCACTGTCCCCTTAAAGCCCTTCTCTGGCTTGCGTAGATTTCCAATCTTGTCCCTGGTATACTTGGAGAATATTTCATATTAGCCATGGTGGAGATGTTGGAATCTGATTGAGGGACAGTGGGTGCTAATAATATTGATCTACAAGAAATCAGACCTTTTCTAGAATGATAAGGATATGATAAATGATACGAAATAGGCCTGAACAATATTCTGTTTTGACATCGATATCACGATGTGCGCATACAATGTGAGGGGTAGAAGCCCATGGTGTTTAACAGAACGGTAGCATCATGTAGCAAAGCATGAGGTTGTTGTATGACTTGTTGCTGGGGTGACATGTACGTTCCGCGTGTCTCCACAGTGATTGTAAGCGGTGAGCAGCGGCACAGGAACCATTCACTACTAAAAATGCGCGATGAAGAGGTGCGACTTTGCCAGTGTGACACCTCATAGAGGATGACATTTGTCGGGATTTCCCGCGGGTCTCGTAATTCCCGTGGGATTCCTGTGGGATGGGATATACTTTTGTTATCAATCTCGTGATCGGGATGGGACGGGAATAAAAATCAACGGGAGCGGGAACCCCATTAATAGATTAGAATTTTCTGTGTTTCACGGAATAACACGGACCATGTTCTGTCCGTGATAATTATTCCACCGTCGCGCACATGCGTCTATTTTTCCTTATTTCCTCGCATTCTTCCGCCGTTTTTTGGCACACTAAAGTGATTTGAGTGCCAAAACACTTGTAATTAGTAAAAGAAGATGATTATATCAATATATGTAATATATTTTCAATATTTAATGTCATGTTTGATATTATATAAATTGACTTTTTATAATATTGCTTTTAAAACTGCTCATGATCTTGATTCCAACAACATATTGCTTCATTAATTTATTTTTATCTTTTGCTAATTTTCGTATAGAAACATAAGGGTTTCTTTTGGACTAATCTAATATGATGTAATATATTTATGTATTAATGGATTGATGGCTCTCAATATCGCAATATATATCATTTCGAAAAAAAATATTGCAATGTAATTTTTTTCCAATATCGTTTTGCCCTAATACGAAATAAACATTCTCTGCTTTGTTAATATCTCTATATATTTCCTGCAGGCTGTTTTGTTAATACTGCTGCACCATGTCACATTATGTGTAAGGATAAATAATAAACAACTGATTTGACCATCTGGTTCCGTGTTTTATATGCTTTCCTTCTGGAAGGATTCCTAATTAAGGATGGAACGTTGTGGGTAGCTCTGCTGCCTTTCAGTTAGTCGGTTACTGATCTGAAGCTCGCAGGATGTTTATTTGAGTTGTGAATGTGTGTGAGTGTGTGTTTCTCCGTGATGGACTGTTGACATGTCCAGGCTGAATGAAATAATGAATGAATTAATTAAATCTGCATATCCTTCAAATCATCTACTTTTCATATACCGGTAACTCAAAAACATATTCAGATGTTAAAATCCCCAAAAACAAAAGAATACAAGGTATTCTTTTGATTAACGCTGAATAAAATACAGTTGTTCATTTCCTTCATCTTAAAGGACCTAGCAGATGTACAAGACTGTTGCACAAGATCCAGTCTCTGCAGTCATTTAATCAGATTCATTGCTTTAGTACTTTGTGTTTCTGGTCTTGTTTACAGTCTAGGATTAAACTATAGCATTAAATCCCTCCATCTATCTCTCTCAGATCTCAGTCCCTGTATGTCTCTTTAAAAAGAGATGAAGCCTGACTTGACCTTCTGAAGATTGGTAAAGAGAGAGAGAGACAAGAGTATGGCAATCACAATTAACATTTAAAGGGGTCATGAGCCGAGAAACAAAAAGTTGTTGATTTTTTTACAAACATGAGTCTTAAAACACCTGAATGTTTCAAAACTATTTTACTTCCAAAAAAATACAGCAACATCCATTTTTGTCATCCATGGAAAAACTGCTTGTGTTTAGCTCCGCCCCATCTGTGACTAACCAGTTCTTCACACTAAGCCTCGCAGGACATTGACCTGATGTCAGGAATCTGTTTTAATAAACAGACCAGAGATCTATCAGTAGATATTTAGTGGAGGCTGAGGACACTCAATCATTGTAATAATAATAATAATAATAATAATAATAATACATTTTATTTAAAGGCGCCTTTCTGGCAACTCAAGGACACCGTACAATGAAACAAGAACAATAAGATACTAAGAAAAATAATATTAAAATACACAACAATAGTGCAGGTACAGATTAAACATTAAAAGCCATCTTAAATAGGTGGGTTTTGAGTTTTGATTTGAATAAAGTAAGAGAGTCAATTGTACTAGTCATCATCCAATCCAAATAAGTTTCCAATTATGCGGGAGTCAGAAAGAATACTTGTTCTTCCTATCATTTTACCATTGGTTCCAATTCCAATACACAGCTGTGTTTCAGATGTCTATTGGTGATTGTGAGCGACTTGTGAGCAATTAACCCCTTCTCGCGACCACATGGATACTGCACTATGCAAGACACAAGAGTAGGCGGAAATTGAGCCAAAATATTTGCACAACTGACAAATTGTCTCAAAGTGGGTAAAAAAAAATCACAAATTTGCCATTCTGAGAGACGCTGCGTTTACACTTTTGGATTATTTGAACCATGATCACTTCACAAGTAACTGACCTTGTTACAAAAGCATCTGCTAAATGCAAAAATGTAACTGTTACTGTACAGCACACTACTAACCTACTAATAATTCAAATAGAGAAATGGGAAACCCAGGGAGTGAGAAGTAAAGCATCCCTACATTAAGAACAACCACTTTTAGCGCCTGCTTCATCTACCCCAAACCACCAAGAAGTTCAGCAGATTTGAAGCATTAATGACTAATCAACCTCAGCCTTACAGACATCGACACACATCACAAGGAACAGCGGCTCAAGGTTAAGCAACCAGCAACGTCCAGCTCATGATTCAGTGGATTCATTGGGGACTCTATAATTAGACATGACAGCTACAATGCTCAAGCAACAATTGGGAGATTAGAAATATCTTGATCAAGCACGAGACAAAGCAAATCATTATTCACGTGGGGTGTACAATGATATGAAGAAAGGAGTATTAGAACTCCTGAAGAGAGACTTCCCTTGAACTTTTTGATGCACTTGAAACTCTGAAAGTTCACTTCTTGAAAAGTCTACAGCAAATGGTACCAACATGTTTTCACTGCTTGGGTTCAATACATAACTGCAAAAAATCCTGCTGTTTGAACTTCATTGACAACTATTTAAATGTACTGAATGAGCCCCAGTATCCGAACAGTTCTGTCCTCACGTGTTTCTTTAGTTTAATCATCATGCAATGAATGATTGCAACAGGATTTGGTTACCTGGTTTTCTGTAACTTAATCATGAAGATAAAACTGCTACACAACACTATTTTATCACGTTGTCCTTAAACTCTGTTTTAATTGCATTATCATTTTATTGAAAAAATTATGATACATATTCAAAAGGCTTTAGTTGGATGTTAAAATGGATACCAGAAGATACCAGAAGCCACAGATCAGACCTTCACATCACACATTGAGCACATGATCTCCATGTTCTGCCTTACTCTTCGCAAGCACCTCATCTGTTTTTAATGTAGGCTAACCTTCGTCTTCGGAGATACAAGCTCTAATTAATCTCTTACCCATGCAACTTAGCAACTAAATAAGTGATAAAGAGAAGCAATCAAAAGAGTGTGATTTTATCTTGCCACCGCAGATTGTGTTGGTGTAGTTCTTTGATTAAAAAAAATCTCTGTTATTTTGTTAAAACAGCCATTAAACACTCAATTCATGAACATTTAGATCTCATCTAGATCACTAAATCTCTACCTTTAGTGGAAAGCATTCAGAAAAAAACAAACAACAAAATCAAGCACAGATATCCAAATAAGTAATCATTTGCTAAATGTGAGCTGAAGACAGCTGTGGTAGGAAAGGAAACAGATGGATGGGTCTGGTTTCAGAATGCTAGGTGATTCGATTCACTTCTGGGTGCCACTTGAGCAAAATGAAGTCTTTTCCAGACCATCACTGAGCACCAAATGTAGTAATTTCACCACAAAAAACGTGGTAATTCTGGACGATTTCTGGAGCAGCAGAAACTGGTCTCCAGACACTGTCATATGTGTTCAGTGTAAACCTGCTCTCATCCATGAAGGAAACAAGGAGCCAGTGGCAAATCCTGGTGTTCCTAGCAAATGCCAAACTAGTTACACGGTCCAACTGTGTCCTCATACCACTCAGAGTTTTCTGATAGATTGAGTAGAAGTACAGACACTGCAGAAATGCTGCTGAAGGTTTTTGTGCAGTGGTTTGGTAGTGGATAAAGGATGAAAATGAGAGGAAACAGTGTGTCAGTTTGTGTTCGGGTGAACAAATCAGAAGGAAAGGATTCTCTTAGGCCATGTCTACATGAGCCAGAGCCTTTTTGCCATTCATCTACCTGTAAGCACAGCACTGGTTCAGTTCAGAATACTAGGTTCATCATACCGTATCAAAGTCAAAACCAAAATTCTTTATATACCCCGCTAACTATTTTTGATCAAATCACACTGCAACCTTTTCAAATCAATGCCTGCTCTTTACAGCACTTCAATGACTGTTTTTGCATTTTCAAGTGCTTTTGAAAACTTTTAAAAATACATGTGTTCATGACACAGTACTAAAAACATTCATTCATTCATTCATTTTTTTTACGAGTTATTCCTTTTCAGGGTCACAGGGTTCTGCTGGTGCCTGTCTCCAGTGCACTTTGGGCGAAAGACGGCGTACACTCTGGACAGGTCACCAGTCCAATACAGGGATTGAAAACAGCTGATGATATGGTTCATTTCTACTCCTCAAGCATACTGTTCGATAACCGTTTGAAAGTCTGTCTCAGAAATCTACAAGTTGTTAGCACACTATTCAAATGTCGGGTCAGATTGACACCAATTTTCTGCTAATTGGTGAATATAAATAAACAAATTTTCCAGGTGTGGAATCTGTGCATGTAATACAGTAATAGAGTAAAGACAATGAATTGAGTGGCTCCTACTCTAGCAAAAGCATTAATTCATTCATTCATTTTCCAACCCTCTTATTCCCTTTTAGGGTCACGGGGGTCTGTGGCTACAACATAATTGGTCAAATGTTGAAATTATATTGAAAAAATGTTTACAAATTGTTGCAAAGACATGTTTGACACATGCATGTTTTGGTAAATCATTTGCCCAGCTTAACAAGGTTCTTTTAGAAAGCTTGAATTACCTTCTAGCTCCTCTTTTTCAAAGTTAGTGTTGAGCATGGAACGCGTTCCACCTCTGTCCAGCACAGCTTCCTCATCGTGTCTCTGAAAATACAAACAAAACAAATCCATATCTTGTGAATAGTTAGGTACATACAAAAAGGCCAGAAAAAAGTATAAATAAGTAAACAACTATTAAAAGACAATGAGTCGTGTTTCTCGAAGTCAAATCAGCTTCCACTGCTAAAACAAACATAAAATTTTCTGATATCACATTCAAAATGCCTGGGCCAAAAAATGTAATAACCATATTCACTATATTAGAGGTCAACTTAAGCTCTAGCAGACAATTCCTCCATTTATACTCATGCTCCACTGGAAGAAATCCCAAAAAAGCAGCCATCTGCCTGAGCCTAACCTTTAAAGACAGTTTCCATGACGACTAATGTGGCCTGCCACTAGCTGTCCCCAGAACATAAATGACATTGTTTGAGCCCTGATAAAACCAAATGCTTTGTGTTTTTCTCTCATTTCTATACATTACCATGAAAACAAAGATTACTGTGATCACAAGGTCAGTTCTCATGCAACATATCCCATGTTTTCCATGAGCATTGGCTCATCTGCGCTCTTTAGGTTAACCAGTGTTCAACCTAACATCAACTGGATTTCTTCAGAGTAACATCTGGCTCTGGCCCAGGCATGACATTCATTTTAAAAGGATATATGATGGTGGTATGATCCGCTTGTACCTGAGATCACAGAGAACCATAGCACTGTGGACAGACCGCATTAAAAGCCCTATCAAAAGAGTGATGAGAATGTTCACAGTGCAAATGACAAGAAGCACTCAGAGCCAGATGAGATGGACAGTACATGGGAAGAGATTATCACTGTGTGCTGGAACATGGCATATATGCATACACACAAGCATCCACGTGAGAGAGCCAAGAGGATCATGGGAGAGATTCTAACCATATGCTGTAGCTTGGTTTGACGGCAACAGTTGAAACATGTGGTCAGAAGCAATTCACAATGTTTTCTGCAAATCAACAGACAAATCTCAGCTGTCCTCATTCTTGGACGAAGTATTGCCAGGTGCCAGCATCTAAAAAGCAACACTCTTGAACTTAGTTCCTATGCACACTCAGTTGGGCCTAGAATGTAATGCCCATTTGATCCTGCTAATCAACTGGGTGATGGCAATATTCTTCAGAAATTCCCGTAGGTTTGAAATGACAGCCGTACGTGAAATACTACATCACTACATTCCAATTCAAAAAAATCCAGGAGGAGATATCCACCATTTCTGTTGACTATTGACTGGAACTCTGGAACTAAGTTTTGGTTCCATTGGATTTCAGTGAGACAACCTCAAAACTAAACTGTGTGGTGCCTTTGTTTATTTTAGCAATGGTTTCACTACATTTGAGAAAAAACAAGACAGAGATACACATATGCTTTGGAAGTTGTGTTGTGACAAATAAAAAAAATATTCCCAGGTGATCCAATTAGGATGTGCCCTTGGTTCATTTTTAGCTATAAAATAAAAGCATGGTGCCTACTTCTACGGTTACCGAAGGCAGGGCTACACTGTGGACCAGTTCACCAGAGGGCAACACACACATTTACTCCTGATGGGAATTTAGAGAATTCAATTCACCGGACACATGGTTTTTGGTCTTGAAGGGGGAAAGTGGACTAACTGGAAGAGTCCCATGCAAGCATGGTCAGAGCATGCCATCTGCAGGCCTAGGAACAGCAACCTTCTTACTGAAAGGTCACATTGCACATCTCTCATTTAAAATATGTTTCCACAAAGAAGTTTTGGTTGTCTCTAAATCTGAACTTGTACCTCTCCTGATGACATATGGTCTTTTCTTGCCTCTCAGTGGATATTTCCTCAAGCTCTACTTGGTGTATTCTAAAACATCCCCAGGCCGGGCTAGTCTTTCAGTATGACCTGGAATCCATCCTATTGTGTGGACACACCCGGAACACCTCCCTGGAAAGGCACCCAGGAGGCCCAGAAATAGATGTCTGATCCACCTCAACTGCCTCCTCTAAGCTCTGTGAAATAAAGACACTCTTCCAACCAGCAGCTTTTCAACACTTTGTGAGGGAGGGCCTGACACCCTCAAAAAAATACAATCATTTTGGCCAACTGTATGGGAGCTGTTATCCTTTCAGTAATGACCCATTTATTTTTACAGTACAGTTTAGTTACATCTAATCAAATATAGACATCAAACAGGAATTGAGCTTCAAGCCTGCAGTGTGAACAAGGCCTAAATCATTGTTAGTTCAAGCAACCCCTTCTTCCATCACTTTACCTTATTCACCTGTGTTTTCCAGTCCATGTCTTTCACTACGAAGTACCCTTGCAATACTAGACAGGTGTAAGTAAGTTAATTCATGAAAAACATTGCAAAGAATTAGAGCAACAAAAACCCACTCCAAATCCAATCTCCTGATTTTACTCCAAAATATTTTCTTCAAACAGAACATAAAATACTAAGGTATGCTTGAAAACATAAGCAAAGATGATGTTTGGAAGAATGAAGCTCAAGTCCAAGGTGACTGAAATTCTGTAGGATATGTTTCATAAAGTTTTTTGTGATCAGAGACCAAATGCTCTAGTCATTTGTGTTTGTTCCATCTGAGAGAATAGAGCTCTTCGATAGTGTATGTCCTTAAGCGCCTCCAAGCTGTGCTTTTTTTTTTTTTTCAAAGAACAAAAGTTTAAAGTTTAAAACTTTAGTTATGTGAACAAAAGATCCAGTCACAGAAATTTGACTACTTGGTAAAACTACAAAAATTGGACAGATTTTTTTAAAATGTATGCTCTGCAGTACATTTGACGGTCTTGTGTGAATAGTGTTGTAATTGTAATGTTTCCATGTAGAAAACGTTTAGTGTGTATGGGTGTTTATGCTGCAAAGTGATATTGTATGGGGTTGAAATGAGATTAAATGGTGTTGTATAGAGTAAAATGCAGGAAGAACGTTTGTTTTTTTTGCACGTATTTTTAGTCATGTCCTGGTTGCTACAAAGTTCTGAGTGTAGTGATGGGGTGCTTAGATTCACACTGTAGAGCAGATTATTACAGTGTCTGCTATGATGATAAAAAGAAGCGGATGATCAGAGAATGGTGTCATGGTGATTCATTTTCTTGCGTGTTTGTGAGAGGTCTGAGGTGATGGCTGAACACAAAGCCTTCCAAATAAACCAGAAATAGGAATCTAGGGTGAACTATATAGATTGCCATGGCAACTCAGCCCTGAAGACTCTTGGGAGGCTTGCCTGCCTGTGATGTCATCAACACGAGCCCTGATCACACCATCTTGCACTTAGAGGAGATATGAAGGACATATGTGATATCTCATTAGCATGTCTGGCTAGCAGAACACGAGAATGCTACACATGTAGCCGTTGAGGGAATAATCAAACTAACACCTGTGCAAACACACACAGACCAATACACACATAATCATGTCCCCTTGTGTGCTCAGAGCTGAAGAGTGTCCCGCAGGCCTGATTCCCTTTGGATTAATGAGCAGCTTCCTGTGTGCAGCTGAGGTGTGACATTATATCTGAGATCCCCCTCCATGGGCCTCGTCCTGTCCTTCCTCACTAATCTTCCACACCTCTATCTGCATCATCCGTCCGCTCTCCGGTGTTTCCATTGCCTGTCCTTTTCTCATTCTCCTACTCTCTACATGCTCCAGGAGTCACATGAACATACACGACTGCTCGGCTTGAATAGTGATGAAGCAGATGTGGGCACACATACAGGCATACCGGTGGGGGAGGGGTTGGGGTCACTCTTGTGTGAGCTTTAGTAGCTATTTAAAGCTGTTTTTCTTTCATTTTTGTCAGTTTCTTAACAGATTAATCAAATAAATTACATAATATCCTGATCAATTAAAAAAATGCAATTAATCACATTTCAAAGTTCATGTTCAGCTCAGGGAGCATGATTAATTTGTCACGGAATGCAATCACTCTTAAACCACACAGAGCTGAACAAAGCGCAGAATGCACAAAAAGATTCATAATAAAAGACATGAGTCCTAATGATGTTTTACTGTTAAATATTTCAAAATCTGCCCTGGCCTCATTTTATAATTAAAATCAACTTTGACTAAAACCACAAACTCACGCAAATGATCTGTGCCTGAACATGAAATAAACATGTTTTCTTTCATCGGCTATTCGGTACATATTACAAGTAAATCTAGAAAAACGCATGAATACTTTGGGGTACAAGAAAATATTATTGTATCATTTAGATTTTTGTATAAGAAAAACATCTCAAATTATTCTTGCTTTTATATATTTTTGTGATGTTGTATCTTATTTGTAGCTTTAGTTCAGTTCAGATCACACTTCGGATCACACTGTTTTTACATTTTTTTCTTTTTGTTTTAATAAGATTGTCACCCCACCATTACTACACTTAATTGTTTTCTGCTGCTACCTGTATGAAACAAATTCCTAGTCATGTGGAAACGTCTTCATTGCGTAGCAATAAAACACAATTCTGATTCTACTATATAAATAATATTTCCTTACCTTATATTACATACAAACATTCTGCGACTGATCTCAGTGGCAGCTTTATAACATGACTTTTCAGTTTTTCTGAAAGCAAATAAAGTAAATAAGGTCAAAAAAATTAATTGTAATAAAAAATTGTGCTTTTTATCGAAAAATAGAAACTACAAATAGCTGCTGTAGCAGGAATGAAGCCTTGAGTGTGTCCACCAACGAATTCGAAACAAATTGGAGCTGTTGCTTGTCACTGTTTATAGGACCTTCGAGCCGGAAGACAGCTTGATTCTATACTACTGTAAAATAATGAGGGTATAAACCTTGGCCATGTTAATGAATTAGTCAAAGAAACATAAACACACCAAAATCCATCTTTATCAGTTGCCATCCACCAATCACAAAAGATGCTTTCTCCTTATACCGTGCCGGGCTACGTCCACCAATTCCATACTGTGTTTTCTTCTGCTTCTTTACCTCATTGAACAATGCATTCGGTTTTTTTAAAGTACTGCTTTTGAAAATTAGTTACTGCCAATAGTCTCAGTATTGCAATAAAGTAGCACATGATTGTGTAGCTTCTGAACAGAATAAAATATTCACATTTTCTAAAACCCTAAATTAATGTTATTTAATTTTAAAATAAATAAATAATAAATGTAAAAAAATATGATTCATATGCCTGTAACTCCAGATCTGAACGCCTTTGCTTTCTACACATAAGTTCTGAGAATTCAAGTCTCAGACCTCTCCATTCAGCATCAAGCTGACAGTCCAGATAAACCCTGCAAGCAATATCTTCCCCAGCAGCTGGAGAGTCTTTCCAGCACTTCAGATTATTGCTGTCCACCCTCCCATTATGCCTCATTTAATCACCACAAAGAAGGCCACAGTCAAAAGCAGAAATGGAGCAAACACCAAAGGACAGTACAAGAAGAACTTTACATAAACAACCTTCAGATTCATAGAATACTGATAATCTTTAACTGTCTTCATATGAATCTCTGTGTACGTTATTTCTGACCACAACTTTCTAAACCAGGGATGTCTACTGTGTTTTTTTTTAAACCATTATCCATGTTAAAGAACATTTACATGTATAATCACACAACATTCCTGAATAGCAATGGATCTCATCATGACATGAGACTATACA
The DNA here is from genome assembly GCA_007224835.1 of Danionella cerebrum. Taxonomy (NCBI): domain Eukaryota; kingdom Metazoa; phylum Chordata; class Actinopteri; order Cypriniformes; family Danionidae; genus Danionella; species Danionella cerebrum. The sequence goes on from SRMA01026066.1 coordinate 87,341, forward strand.
GAAAGAGTTCATGGTTTGAAAGGCTCTTTGTGTCTTCTGATAAGAATTACTCTCTGAATTTATACTGACAGCTCTATTGCCAAAGCCAGGGGGCATTCTCAAACGCTCCTTTCTACATCTAAGGTTAGCCACGTCAACTAAAACCACAAAAAAATGGCAATTTACAACTCAAATATCACTGGAACAAAAAAGCCATTATGATGATGAGAGAATCCTCTATATAATAGGAGGTCATCAAATGCATGTTTTCTGTATGACGTCAGATCCAGCATCAGATCATAACAGCCTTATAAAACGCTTAATAGCAGATGAAAATGTCATTTTTATTTGGTGCGTAATGGATGTTTCATTCTGTGCACTGTAACGAGTGACTTTAAGACTTTAGGAGATTGAAGCAGGATCGGTTTATGTTGTGTTATCAAAGAAGCTTAATGCCAACAGTAATCACCAAACTGCAACAAGCCAAGAACTGTGCAGGACTGGGATTTGCATTGTCATCTCAGAAGCCATGGAAGACAAAGTGAAAATACTAAAGGACACCTTCTTACTCCTGAAGAGGGCAGAAGTCAATATCCCATAGATGTTCTCTGAAAGTTCTGCACACAAAAAAAAATCGAAAGTTTGAAACTGATTCCTTGAAACTGTTTGCTCAACGAGGAAACATGCTTGTCTTCTATTGATCTAGTTCTCATTTGGACATGGTTTCACTTCAGATTTGATAACTTTTAAAACATGTAATAAATACATAAATAACCATAACTCAGTGCATCACAGATAGAAAGATAAAGAGCTGAATCTCTTCAAGTGTCAAGTGTCATCTTTCCTTACATAAGGGAAAGACATATGGGACAAAATCAATCAAGATTCAGAAGTTGGTATTCAACTGAGATTTGCTCTCAACGACTGAGGCATAACAACTCACCAAAGCAAACTTCAAATCATCTTTACTTGCCATACTCAACCTTTCAGCTCCTTTTGGTCAAACTTGAAGCAAAACCTAATACAGGCACTGCCCAGTACTGGTTTGAGTTCAATCTCTCTGACAGAGGTGGTTGGAGCGGTCCAGATCTCAATAAGTACAACCTGAGGTTCCTCAAGATTGAGCTTAGGTCCTCTTCTTCTGGACCTAACCACTACCTTGGATCCCATCTTCCACAGTAATGGATGTTCATATCATTGCTATACCAACAACATAGACTCTGTGCTTCTATTCAGATTGCTCAATGGTAACAACCCGCATAACAGACTGTCTGAACAATATCTCGATATGGATGAAGATGTCTGAGCCTAGTCTCGAGTAGCCAGACCTTCAGTGAAGAATCTAAATAATTGTAGAATCTAAATAATATTGCGAATCTGAAGTTTGAAAAGTGTCCAAACTTCTCTTACTTCTCATTTCCATTGTTAGAGAGAACAGAATAGACCCAAATAAAAGCAGTCCTTTAATTTAAAGAAACCCCAAAATGCCAAAAGTGAACAAGTAAACCACTAGTGAGTAGTCAACCTGAAGTACTGTATAAAACAGGCAGGATGAGTTCTTGTATAGGGAGTGGGGAGAGCCTCATTTTGCCTCAGCAACCCCTGAGCCCAGATAGAGAAGGGGAGAAGGCAGCCTCATGGAAGTAGAATCGACGTGATCATGAGTGGATCCCCAAGATAGGACAGGACCATATGGAGCCAGAAGGGAAGTATGATGAATACTGAGTAATAGTCTCACACTGAAGCTATGAAGATCTCTGATCATCGCATATATGAATCCAAGCTAAAAAGGGGGAACAAAACATGACACCAAAGACAGATGGGACAAAATTCTTCAAAATTCAAAACAGTTATCTCAACTAGGTAGAAGGTACTTTACGTCATTAAAATAATACCTACGGTACTTGTTTATGCCATGATTTGGAATGCAGAGTTGGTAACACTATAGGTCCTCGTAGAGGTTCACTGGAGACTCAGTTACAAATTAAACTATAGCCGTAAATCACCAAGGCCCATGTACCAAGCAGAAAGAAAGCCAAAAAACTGCCAACATTTAGCTATGATTGTATTCATATATGAAATATTCAAATAATTATATGTAAAAAAGAATTCTAACTATAATATTTGAACTATAAGGTGTACCGGGTTATGAATCGCTCAAACTAAAAGGCACAGTCAACTCTCAACAATGTTCAATCAAATACAAAACAATATGCTTCCTTTCTCCATTTAACTTTTCCCCTTCATTAACATGTCTCTAAACAGGAGATTTGTTAGCATTCGTATTTAAACCCACCATAATATGATATTGAATTACAGTTTGTCTCACTAAGAAACACTCTCAGAGCACCAGTGAAAGACTAGTGAGCAGAAGTGAAAACAATCCCTCCTGAGCAGCAGGAGGCGGTATTATTCCTTTTGCACTGCTGTTTTATCACCGGTTTTATCACCAAAAAGACGAAGAAACACAATTTACTGATTAAAGTTTCTATTGGCTCCTACCAATAGAAACTACAACTAACCAAATTATTTGGGGGTTTTGTTATTCTATTGTATTAGTAATAGTTAATTATTTTGAATTTTTTGTATTTTGTAAATATTTAACCCCAAAACTATTCAAGCGCGAATGCTGGTGGAAACTAAGAATAAAAACAAAATGGATCCTGCATCCTGATCGAACCAGATGTGATGTTACCTCCTCTTGCTCTATTGGTATTACTCCACAAGAGCACTGGCTAAACTAGGTGAAATGCGCCGACAATCTATCATGTGGTGCAGCTTACCGAAGTTGTTCTAAAATATTTTGACAGATTTTTGAGCGACATGAGCCGTTTTGAGGTCAGCGACCTCATCCACTGATATTATTTTTTATAGTTAGGGAAATGTATGAGGGTTAGGGCTAGCTCCCCATCCACCAGCCCTGCAGTCAAATAATAAACCTTAATTTGACACACAGTATTACAGTATAATTGATACAATGCTTAAATGATGTAGAGCATCAAGGTGCACTGCCTATGTTTGACCACATTTTGAAAGCCTTTTCTTTGAAAGCTATGAAAACCATGTTCAGAATCACAGGAAATGATGTGAGTTTGTGATGCTTTGCTTGTGGAATTCAAACACCGTCCTGTGGTTGAACTTGTAGCACACATAAAGAGGAAACTCTCGCATTTATTTGTTCTTTTTGAGACTGACATGTTATTATCGTCATAAAGTAATGCACAATATCTGTGCAGTATCTCTTGTTTCAAGTATTACCATCAGTGAGCAAAAGATTATTGGTAAAATTAGAAAACACGCAAACATTTATAGCACAGGATACTTTGGTCCATTTAGACCACTCAGTCACATCAGATCTAAGGTAAACAGGCCTCTGCACACTGACATGCTCTCACTTTCTGTTAATCTCTTTCTGCACACAAAGCTTTGCAGTTTTCTGGGTCGAGTTACCTTGTGACCCAGTTCTGCCTCTGAAACTGAATTAAATGATGGATCTGATTCATTGAATGCAGTCGTCTGCATAAAAGAGAACTCCTCTGAGACAGATCTCAACACCAGACCCTTTACACAGCAGAAGCTGAAGCGTACCATCAGTCACGTTATTCATCCATTCGGAGTGATTTCCCTGCATGTGATTCTTCAACACCGCGTGATCATGCACTACCATGAGCACTGACGGAGGGGATTATTGGGGTGGCTAAAGAGGCTGAAAGGCAGATGAATAGGATCCGAGCATTTGGATTGGTGGAAGAGGAATAGGACTGATCCCTACAGATGGCTGTGGTTGCCATGGCAATGGACGGATCAGCATCAGCATCCTTCCAGAAAGCGGTGCATGCTAACACAGGTCTCGCGCAATCAGTCTGTGCATCATCAGCATAATTAAAAGGCATTCTTGCAGCAGTGACCTAAATATACTACAGTTCAATGAAACGTTTTCAAACGTTTGCTTTCTAACCAATACACTATACATAACGCCTTGATCAACTGAATGAAGCTGAATATAATCCCACCTCCCCTAAGACCAAGCCTTTTGCTTTCCTCTTGAACGGAAATATCAAAAGGAGAGAGTAGATAATGCAAAACAGTGAAACCATGGCATAATGCTACCAAAATAACACCACAATCAAGAGAGGATAAGCTTGGGGAAGAGCATATATATGTAAACCCACATTTAGTATGTCAATAACGCAACACTGAATCAACCACATCGCCACTGATGAAACACAAACTCTCTCAAGGACACAACAGAGACAGCGGATGCTTCGTCCTACCTGACAGTTAAAAGCAGCATTCTCAGAGGATCTCTGCTGCATGCTGTCTGCAGCACAGCCAGATGACTGTCCCAAGTCCCAAGGAGAGCAAACGTGTGCAGAGGACAAGCACCAGAGCAGCTGAGGTTCCTCTGCACACCTCTTGCTGCTCTAACCCTTCTGAATGAGCAGTAGCCCTGTTCACTGAGACTATGTTTTCCAAGTGATGGAACAAGGCGTCCAGCCTGTGTTTGACAGACGTCTGCCCACCAATCAGAGGAGAGATTAGAGCGCCGCTATCATTGGCTGCAAGTGTGAGAGCTCTGTGATGCTTGCTGCTCTGAGCTCCTTCCTTTCAGTATGTGAGCTAAAACATCCACATAATAACGAGTCTCTAATGCATGATGGGAAATGTAGTGTCTCAGCATCTATCTGTTAAAGAGACAGATTTTTCTTAAAGGCTGCTGAGGTTTGTTTTGTTTGTTTGTTTTTTTGCTTTTACGTATTCATGTTAATTTTCAGAATACATTGGAATATTTTGTCTAATAAATCAATCCTAACAATACAATCAATAGAGATTGTATTTTTAAATTATAGATAAAATGCTATAAAAACTATAAAATGTCAACATTCTGCCAAAAATATGAAGTTGTTATAACTCAGCTTAAAATCTATGTTATTGTTTATGTTTATCTACATTCTCTGCCTACATGCCTCCACATGGGAAAATATTTTATCAATTGGTGTCTTCCTCCATGTAAATATCCAATCAGTGATCGCTATTTGGGAGTTGGGAAGTTGGGGGGTGGTTGAGGTGCTAGTGTTAGACATCACTGTAACTATGGTGAGCAGTGAAGCAAGAAACACCACTGATGTCTTATAAATCTGTGATGTGGGACAGATTAGATTGGCTATTGTCTATGATCATAAATGAACAAATATAGGAAAATAGGTGACACTATGTTTGCTGATGTTTTCAGAATTATTGTTTATAAATGTGAGCAGTATTCTCATTCCCTTTTAATGCAGCAAAGATTGTTGACGATTAACCATTCTAGCTCAGGTAAATCACTCGACTGATGGATTTGTAGGCTTTTAAAAAGGTTGTGTTTGGGTTTTAGAGTGATTAATTGTCCCTTAAATCTCTTGTACATTCATGAACAGGCCCAGGCTCCACACAGATTTCAGAGCTCGGCATCTTGCAGAGCAGCATGTTTCCCACTGTTCCCAGCGTCTGCTCTTACTGGATCTTCTCCAGATCAACATGACCATTGCGACATTCTGTTATCTATCATTTTCTCTTAGGACTCAAGGACAGTTTATCTTGTCAGAATTGCAGTACATTTCTTTAAATTAGACACATCACGCACCAATTGTCTGTGAGCTTCTGGTTTATTCTGCCTCTATATCTGCCTCACATTACACTGAAGTAAACCAAAAATTAAAGAGGATGATGTCATGAGGATACAATTTTCTTCAATATAACAGAAGTCTATTGTTAACAGGAAATATTCAAAAAGATTTTTACATTAACATCATTTTAATTTCTACTAATAGACGATTGGAAAATGTCGCCTGGTCTGATTAGCCTTGGGATCCCCTGTGACCTTCTGATGGTAGATCAGAATTTCTCGTCAACAACATGAAGCATGTATCCATCCTGCATTGAATGAAAGGTTCAGGCTAGGGGTGGTGGAGTAGGGGTGTGGCGGATTTTCTTGGCACATATTGGGCACAATAATACCAATTGAGCCTCGCTACAATGCCACAGCCTAGCTGACTGTTTTTGTTGATCCCTTCAAGACCACCATCTTAAAAAACAGCTGTATAACATCTTGTTTTGCCACTCATTTTCAGTAAATGGGGTATGGCATAGATATCTATACATAGATTACCGGATAAGGGTCTGAAAAGTATGATGTCACGGGCGCCATATTAGGATGTGATGTCAGGACAAGATAACAAAGATGTTGTTACCAAGAGGATAAAAATGATATGTAACTGTGCTAAGTAGGCAATGTTATTCTACATTATTCTATTATCAGCAGTATGTTTAGGAATTACAATATTCTACGCATGTAGTTGTCTTAAGAAAATGTAAATGTATAAAATCTAAATAAAATCATGAATCATAAAAAAATTATGATACATTAATCATAAAAAATTGGTTCAAAATGAATGATTTTTTTGTGATTGTAATCACTGGTAGATTTCAGCCTCCATTGACAAGTACAGTCTCTTACCTTGTTCTGTGATGATGGCCGCTGGGATGTCACCTTTCTACCAGATCTATATATATATATATATACATCCCTGCAAACTTTCTATTAAGGGGAGCTTGTGATTAGATGAACAGGCGTGAATAATCAATATTCTGACTCATTCCGGGCCAATTGAGAACCATTTCTGAAGTGTGTTTGACACATCAATTAAAACATGTTATACAAACATTTAAACACTTAATATATGTGTCATAACTCAGATGATGGTGTGGTGCAGTGCTGCTGTGGATGAAGAAAATAGATAGAGAAAACAGACTTAAATCACTCACTTTTACACAAACCACAAACATCTACACACAAGGCCATGAGTAAACAGCTCAGGATTATTCATGGGAACAGAAACAGGTTTGAGGAAGGTGGACTTTTCTTATCAACTTTTCTAGTTCTTTTATGTGATTTGTAAAAAAATGTAAGCCTGTGTCATAGTAGGACGAACTGATTAAATAACTGACATTTCAATTGTGTGGATCATTTTTTGCTACCAATTTATATTTCGTGAATCTTGCCAAAGTTTTCCTCAAGTCTCAGCTTCTTTGATCTTCGTCCCAGATTAACTCATGGTGAGTTTGGCCTACGTGTTTCCTTAAATTTACAGCTTTGTGAAAATGAGCAAACTGTTGAGCAATTTCATTTTATTAATCACTCCGGATTAATAAAAGTGAAGAGAATATAGTATAAAAACAGCACATCTTTGCCAGGATAAGGACTGTTCCTATAAGCTCAGCACCATAAATTCATTTTGTGGTGACTGAGAATATTCCACAGTACAAATGAGTCATCCTCACATTCATCCTAGTTTCCTTTCTATTGACTCTTCCATCGCATCTTAGGGATGACGGCAGAACTATAGACAAAGCTTCTGGGAAGTCAAAGGTTTCTGAAGAGTAATTTTGGAGCAAATCATTAATTAAATAGAGTATAAACGATTAACGGAAAAGAGTTTAAGTTAATGATTAAAATCTGTTTTTTCTACTGTGTATAAATCTGATAATTGTAGCAGGAGTCATTTGCCGCATTTTTACCAAATTTGTACTATTATGTGTATTATTTATGTATTATACATAAATGTGTAGTTATGTATATAAATGTACACATATGTAAGTATAAATGTGTGTAGGGGTGTAATGATACGCTCTGCTCACGATATGATACATACCCCGATATTATGTCTATGATGTGCATCACAATGTTTTACAACACAATCCATCAACATGTTTCATAACGAAACATCATAGAAAAAAAATATTAAAAGAATTTTGAGACCACAAAGCTAAGAAGCAAAGGGTCTAGTTTGGTTTCTATCAGAGCATTTGATACCATCCATACACTAGGGGCCAGTGTTACTGTTTGCACCAAGTCATCTTTTTTACTCTAAGTGATTGCGAGAGCTAATTTTATAATCTCTCTTGCTGGTAAAGGATAATTGCCTCCTAATAAATTTTACAAACAGCAAAAAGACAAGGTAAAGAAGGTTCAGAAGTGACTAGAATCACATTCACTCCAAGAAACAAAAACACTTCAGCTCCTAGACGATATCTCCCTGTATCTGCATGATACATACATTTTGGGTTCAAGTCCCACATCTTTCACATTGACTTCTAGTATTGACTCTGAGTGGACTTGACTTAGACATTTAGATGCTTCACTCTGCTAAATTATTCTGTAATTCAGCATGACGACATCACAGCAAATGCAACTTAGGCCATGTCCTACAATGTTAAAAAAAAACACTTAAAAAATAATAATAAAAAAAGAAAACATTGTACAATAAAAACAAATTTGTAAAAAAAAAAGACAGAAAATCCCTAAAAAATGCTTCAAACTCAACCTCTACAACTCAAGAAACACTGTTTTCACTGTCTATAAAGCATCTCCAAAACAACACACCAGTATTTTTTAAAAATGAGCAGTTCCACGAAAATGGTGGTGCATTTACATTTCAGACTGACCGTGCAGAAAAATCCCTGTTTTCAGAATAACCCTGTACATCTGAACAGGGCCATCAATGCTCATTAAAAATAAAACTGGAGTGAATAATTGGAGATTGTAAAGGAGTGGATTCATATGCAGTGAATTATGATATATGTGTAAAGTTGCACACTATAATGATCCATGCAGGGATGAATCTTACTGACCAATCAGTGAGCTCAACAACTGACCAGTCAGCAATCAAAAGAATGTTGTGTCATGCTTTTGTTTCCAGTCAAAGTAAAGCATAACCTTGCCACGGCTTAGTCTGCATATTATACCTCATCCAAATGGGTACAAAAAGGTACCTCTAAAGGGCACAGAATGTGGTGGAAAAAGTCAGTGGATCAAAAGCATACGTGGTCGACTCCCATTTAGAGCCTGCCCCAAGTGGATAGGAAACAAATTGACACTTTTGTATTGAAGAGTGAGAGGTTCCTGCTCGGGATTGCAATTAAGAGACCAGAAAAGCAGATAATGAAAGGAGAGAGGGTTGTGGTTAGGGTTAGGAAACCTTCACTTGAGGGAGAATGTGATGAAACTTCCATAAGAATCAAAATGTTTTGAAGACTTTCTTTTAGCTTGAACTATTAACAAATACATAAAAATGCCTTTCTTTAAATGGGATTCCTGGAGCATTCCTTTAGCAGAGACCCCGGCTAGACTAAACAAGAACCGGCCTGAAACATCTGACCATCCCTTAAATTGTGCTGCCAAGCAAAAGCTTGTGGATGGAGATCTGAATAAATAGCAAGCGACAAGCTTCCCTGCGTGTCTACAAATATCCAGTCAAGCGCTATAACTCTCACATGGAAACATTAAAAATTGACCAAAAATCAGTCACAGTCAATCGCATCATTTGAATAAAAGTAAAGCAGACAATCCAAGAAATGTTTATAAAGTTTGGAAAAATGTGTGCATGACGTTAAAAGTGTAACATAGAAATTAAGTGTAACTCACCCCAGTATCACTCGCAGGACTCTGAACCTGCAGAGGAGATGAAAGATAGTCAAATCAGCTGCATCATGAATGCACATTTCAAAGGCATGGCATATCACATCACAGCTCAAAAGGTACATCAGATGGCAATTTACCACAAGTTGATATGAATCTTTAAGGTATTTGTGGAAGGTCTGTAACAAACAAGTTTTTCAATGGTTTTGTAACACAATCAGTTGCGGGTTTAGGCACAGGTAACGCAATAGGACTGAGGTCAGGGAAAGATGGAGGCCACACCATTCTCACCATTTATCCGCATAAATATATCTGCCGCTGCAAGATGGAGCATGCAGCATGAGATGGAGGATCGTCATGCATGATTATTTTATTACAGTAAGCTTCGTTCTTCCTTCTGTACCAGAGCATAAAGTGGTCAATGTGTCGTTATTTGTACAAACTCGACTGTGCTCAGAATCACCCAGAAATTCTGAGTCACGCTTAAGTTTTTGTGAAATATCTAATGTTTTCATACCTCTTTCAAATCATTGAACTATTTCATTCTTTTCAGCAGCAGAGAGATGTTTTTTCTTCCTCTTATTGAATAAAAATGGTGCTCCACTTAATAATTAACAGAGTACCTTAAGTTGTTTGTCTTTTAATTAGGCTCATCTGGCTTAATTAGGGCTAATCAGCCCTGAGACACAAAGCCATCAATGAGTTGGAATGAAAAGCAAAATATTTCATTTTTTTACTTTGTTCTCCATTGCTCTCGACTCTTGATTAGTGACTCATGATTTCCTCCTGTTTACATGGGCTTCTTAAGCTCAAGTGCTCCCCATCAGGTTACTGCTCTCTGCCTATGCTTTTTCAGTATTTTCACATGAACCTTTCTGTTTTGCTGAAACTTTTTCTTTTTCTGTCGTGTTTCTGAACATTGAGCGTTTCGTTCTCTCCCCAGAGGATCTATGCTCCTATTGGCTGTCCAAAGGAAGACCATCTTCCTGAGACTCGAATATGGTGAGCTTTTGTTTGTGCCTTGAATCTGCCTGATTTTTTTTTATTAAATAAGTGCATTAACCATGCATTTGGATTCATTCATATCACATAACTGGCATAATTAATTGTTTCTAGAGCTGTCAATCGATACAAAAAATAATAATTCTCCTGCCCTCTTATTCCCTTTCAGGGTCTCGGGGGCCTGAAGCAGAGGTACACCCTGGAGTCCTTCGTCCATCACTTTGTAATCCCATTCATTGCAATTTAAAGATTTAAACTTTTTGATTTGTAAATGTAAAATGTAAATAATTAAAGTAACCTAAAGACAAGAAAACTATTTAAATTCAGGATCTGATTGCAATATTTGTTTAACTTGTAACACAGATTTTCTCATGTAAATAAACCAACAATATCCTACGAATTACCTGTTGGCTTGAAAGCCATATTTATTATAGTTAATTGATCACAAAAACAAGTAATATAAACAAAAAAGGAAACATAACATAAGACCCTAATATGAAAAAACCTGAATAACATAAGATTTCTCCTTAGAAGAAGGAATAAACTAAACGAAATGACCAGGCTTTGTTCACAAAATCACTATAGTCACACAGAAGGCAACTCTGTTAATGGCGTAAATTTTTTTTTACACATTCAATATTTCATGCTAATTTTAACATCACTAATTGTTTCCCCTATGTTTATAGGGTTAGAAGTGCAATCCTACAGGTTTAAAACTTTCTCTTGAACAGACTCTGACATTTTCCCTGAATATAATTATTCCTCTGAAGATGTTTTCATTGTAAATGATAATCTCCTCACTGCATTGTATATTATAAATGTTCAGGTACATTTTTTTAATTGCTTTTTGTGATTTTTATGATGACTTAAAACACACTTAATTGGTCTGGATTTGTGGGTGGATCATTGTCAGTTGTTACAGATTCATGTTCCAATCTCAACTGTAACAACGAGACCTGCCTTGTACTGGTCATAATTTAAAAGTAACCTTGAGTAAAATTGCTTGAGCAAACGCTTAGCAGTTCATCCTTAGCCACTGTGTTCGTAACGGTTCCTTTGTTGGGAGTATTTGAGCTCAGTTCTATACTTCTTCACATACCAAAAACACACCGATGAAGCCAGCAATAGTAAAATGTCTCTCTGTTGTTTACTAGCGAGGCGGCGTTCCTTCTAATGAGCAGGGAAAGATCATACAGTATTTGACATCATTTCAAAACAGCCCTAATAAAAAAAACCTGGATGTACACATTTCTTTTTAAATACCTGGAAACGTTAATTTTCATCAGAGAGCTTTTAAAACAGCATACAGAATTTTGATGTGGCGTAAAAGGTGACACCATTACTAGGTTAAAGACATCATCTGAAAGTCACAACACAGTAATGACATTAAAAATTATAAAGGTTTAACACAGGGTTAAAATGAGAGAGGATCAGCAGGACGGGATGACTCAAAGTCTTTAATAAACATTTTTTTTAAAGAGACACCCCCCCCCCACACACACACACACACATAGCAGCTTTCAGGGCAGCAGCTTTCAGGGCAGCAGCTGTAGCTGCGTGGTCAATGACTTCTGATGGTCAGAAAAGGCCTCGTGGGAGACAAACCACTGGCTTGGTTCCAGGTCAGCAAAACGTACAAACCCAGTGGATTCCCCCAGAGCACCAAAACCAACTGAACTCTGTGTTGGATCTCTGCCAGAGACATCGGTACAATCTGTCCTTCAGCTCAGCCAAAAGTACATTAACTTTACATAAGTACATGAGCTTTTCCCTCAAATAAATAAGACAAAAAATATACCATTGTTTAAACTAATCCTGTTAAAAATCTAAAAAGCATGTAGTCATTATCTAGCCACTCCTCAACTGCCTGAATCTTCCACTGGTGTGTTTTCAGACCCCGCTCTGGCATGCATGGAGAAAGCTGATTGTTCAGATGGTGACAGTGGGTGATAAAATGTCCCTTCTGCATAGGAGCACACTCACTGTACTTTAGGCTTTTCTACGTGTACACTGTGCTCTTAGCAACGTCTGGAATCCTTTGAAGCGTGCAAGTAAAGGATTAGACAGGAATGCTAACTGCAAACAGAGTGTGTGAAAGGAAGGGTCGAAACAACAGGATAAGAGCCAACACATCTCAAATGTGGAAGAGGAGACTTGCAGGTGGGTCAAGGCTTTTTTTTGGGCTTGTTCCGGTCGTTTTCTTCTTTGCAGGGATGATGTGACATTATTGTCAGCGGCTAGAGATCCATGTGTGAATAGAGTCTCTTGACAAACAGAATACGGAGCAGATATAGAAAAAACCACAAAATATAGAGTAATTGTTCAGCCATAGCTAGCACATATTCAAAAAAAGTTTCGGAATCCCTTCCAATCAGAGGATTTCTCAAGGTTCAGTTCTTGGCGGTAATGGGAAGTTGGTAGTAATGGGCTCTTTTCAAAGATTTGGCTCTTTTGGCTCGACTCCCTGAAAAGAGCCGGCTCTTATGGCTACCAAATGGAGCTTTATTTAGTATCACTCAGAGCCTTCTATTTTAGCCCAATTTAACAATTTTGAATGTTTTGTATATTGGTGAGCAACTTTTTTAATTCCTCAAATTTCATTAAAAAAATCCAAAACCACAGCAAACAAATCAAATAACCTAAATAAAGGGAAAAGTCTCAACATTTATAACAAACTGCTTTGCATTCTCCAACATCATTGAAATGCAGCCAGATGCTGCTTGTTTCTCGTTTTTTACATTTTTTTTTTTCACTTTTCCCAATGGAATGGCATTAAATGCTGTCTCCCCCTCCTCTCTCTGTTGCTCTGTCTGCCTGGCCTGTACCCATACCTTTTAAAGTATGTGCCCTCTTTCCTTTTTTCACATAATGGTAAGATTCCATGTGGTCAGCTGCAGGGTGTTCCCAAAAGAAGCCCCTGGCCCTACTTACGGCAGCTACAAAGAATCTGCACTTAGAGCCAACTCATTCACGAACGACACATCACTCGGTCATCTGCTCGTCTTGACATACACCACTTCCACCATGCTAGGCTGATAACACTCAACTCCAAATGTCCTTTAATCCTGGTGGTTTTGACCCACAAAACAGAGTGTCTGGATGATATCTCAACAGGGATGACGCCCAACACCTACATCTTAACATGGCTATTTTATTTTATTAATTAAGGTTTGCATTAGTTGGTTTTAAGATAATTGAAGGAAATGGAGCGGGGTCACATGACACAAGATGTTTTCAAAGGTAAAGAACTTTTTTAAATGACCTGTAAAAATTTGATTGATTATAGGTTCTGAATTTCAATTGTGATATTCTCAACGTCCAACATGACGTCACCATTCAACTGGAGTCCTCTACAATCGTCCCCGGCTTCAAGGAATTGAGCCCCTATGAAAAGGTGAAGTGTTCTTTAACGATTATGTGTGGTCTTTTGAAATGCACAGAATCGTTAGTAAATCATTTGTGAGAAAAGAAACCAGAATCGTATGATTCCATCACTTCTGACTTTTTCCGAACCCGATATAAAAAGCAACTCTAAAGGCAGTGAAACTGATGAACAGGTGCGGGTCATTCCCACATGAAGACCTGCTTAGAAAAGGGAGTGAAACCAGAGGGGATTGTTGCTTTCTACTCATGAGAATGCAGGACACACAGCATCCACCACCTCCATCAGATTCATGTAACAATCTCATTCTCTACATTACCAAACAAAAAATAATGAATGGTCGAAAGAAGGGCGAAGCTCTCATTAATAGAGCCGTGTTCCTGTAACACGAACGAAGCCATTTTGGCAGAAAATACTACTGTACGGAAGAGCAATGAAAAATGTATCAGTGTCTTCCAATGGTGGTCTCTGTGAACACAAGGAAAGGGTCTTAAATTAAGATATAGCTCCCCCAGGACCACAGAATTCGCATTTCTTCCACTCAACGGAACAATTTGGGTCGGTTTTCGTTTGACTGGTCCACAGCGAAGAAACAGGTTCTTACCGCGGGAAGCAGCGGCTCCATCTGCGCTCCTTGGTCTTTTGCGTCCATCCCGATCTTCTGACGCTCTGCCGCTTTGCTCGTAAATGCGGTAGGCTCTTTACGATAACAAGTGCTAGAAAGACGCAGGTAATAGCATATATTTAAAGGGGTTCAGGTTGCTGTGGGGAAAGCGTTGGTTTTTGGCTTTCTTCGCCGTGCGCGCGCTCCTTCAGCGTGTCATTTGCTCTCGCGTGACGCAGCCGCGAACACCGGCAACACGTGAGCCGCGGGAACGACCGTGATACACTTGGGGACAATTCATTAAGGCTTCGATTCAGTATTAGGTAATTGTTATTTATAGAGTGCGCGTGTTCAAGATATTGAGAACCATAAAATGCCCGCGCTCCAGTTTTTAAATAGCCTGGTCTTTCTGTTTTATACAAACACACGCGTTAAATTTCACATTCGTTACATTTGGATATTGTGTCATATATATGATTCCATACACTGCAAAAATGAACTCCAACTAAAGCTCTATAAGCTTAAATTTGGATTTTCATTATTTTAAGAAATACTTAGCTTTAGAATGTGGAATACTTAGCTCATTTTGAGAAAATATTTCTTAAAATTTCTTGAGAAGGAAAAAAACATTTGATTTTGCCGCTGTGCTTAAAACAAGAAATTTAATCTCATCAAATTCTTACTTCAAGAATATTACTGACATCTTATTTTAAGAAATCAATGGTGGATAGCACTGTGGCCTTCCAGTTAGAAGGCCAGTCTTTTGTGCCATTCTCCCCGTGCTTGCGTGGGTTTCCGGGTACTCTGGTTTCCCCCACAATCCCATAAGTATGAGGTTAGGTTAATTAAATAATCTAAAATTCCCCTTAGGTGTGACCCCAAAAATGAATGCGCTTCAGGCTGGAAAATGAATGTTAAGAACTATAAAAAAATCATTTGTGTCAATACTATGGTTCTGTACTTTCCCCCCTATGTCTCCTGTTTTCTGACTCAGGGTGCTTTCCCATCTGACTTGTTTGCTTCAATCAATTTTCTTTTAGTTTGGTCTGTTTTGTGCAGGTTAGAAAGCAACAACCAAACTCTAGAGTGCACCAAAAGTGGTCCGAGACCTGCTCGATGAGGTGCATGGTCTCGGGCCGGTTCTAAACAAACTCGTGAGGGGTTCGTATGTAGAACATGATCAAACTCTGATCCGAACTAAACACAAATGAAGACAACAAAAACATGCTTTTTGAACTAATACAGCCACTGTACTCGCTTGCACGTGGCATTATAGTTTGCCATTCATCTGTTTACATGGCAGTGGTCAAACTTGGAGTAGTTTGTAATCCGCACATCATTTGCATTGTGCGTCAAAACAGATTAATCCAAATGATAAAGTAAAAGATGCCAAGGGTCAAAATCAAGCAGCGAAGTCTCTCCATTTTATTCTTGTTGTTCCAGTCATCTGACGTTGTTTACTTCCATGTGCGCGTTCATTCTAACCAATTGAAAAGCAGCGGAGGAAACACGATGACGAATGTGGCTGAGGAGTGGGCCGTTTGATGTCACCAGAGAGAGTGCGGTTGGAGAAGATTGCAACAATGTTATCAGTTGTTCTCCTTGGACCGGACCAAATTAAACAAACTAAAGTTGTGAAAGCACCCCTAATCTCTGTCTCACCTGAGTCTCTGTTTAATTCGTTCAAGCACCACCACACCTGTTAAGTCCATTTTGCACTCGTCTTCAAATCAACAGCTGATTCTCACCACACATACCTGTCCTGTCTCTTTCCTTCTTTTCTGGATCACTGACTGACTCACCAGTGTGACTGTGTGCCTGGTTCCACTCCTGATTCCTGTATCTGTTGTTGTGTCTTTCGGAAACCTAGGGATTCTACTGCCTTGGTCCTCTGCTCCTCTGGTAGTCCTGTTCCACCTGACTTCTCTTATCTCAGAGTGGGATAATCCTAACTGGGGATTAAAGGGACTATATACTAGAAAGGGACTATATACATTTTCTTAAAGCTCCTGAGCTTCTAAGACTTCTGTAGATCCTAAGACACCAGCTGTTCCAGAAATGCCAGCAGCTCCTAAGATGCCATCATCTCCTGAGACACCTGCAATTTCTGAGAGACCTGCAACTCCTGAGATGCCAGCAGCTTCTGAGACGCTAGCAGCTCTTGAGATACCATCAGCTCCGGACACACCTGCAGCTCCTAAGACCCCTGCTGCTTCTGAGAAATCTGCAGCTCCTAAGATGCCAACATCTCCTGAGACACCTGCAATTTCTGAGAGACCTGCAACTCCTGAGATGCCAGCAGCTTCTGAGACGCTAGCAGCTCTTGAGATTCCATCAGCTCCGGACATGGCAGCAGCTCCTGAGACGCCAGAAACTCCTGAGACGCCAGGAGCTCCTGAGACACCAGCAACTCCTGAGCCGCCAGCAGCTCTTGAGACGTCAGCAGCTCCTGAGACGCCAGCAGCTCCTGAGACGCCCGAAACTCCTGAGACGGCAGCAGCTACAGAGATGCCAGCAGCTCCTGAGACGCCAGCGGCTCCTGAGACGCCAGCAGCTCCTGAGACGCCAGCGGCTCCTGAGACGCCAGCAGCTCCTGAGACGCCAGCGGCTCCTGAGACGCCAGCAGCTCCTGAGACACCAGAAACTCCTGAGACGCCAGCAGCTCCTGAGACGCCAGCAACTCCTGAGATGCCTGCAGCTCCTGAGACACCAGCAGCTCCTGAGACACCAGCAACTCCTGAGACACCAGAAACTCCTGAGACGCCAGCAGCTCCTGAGACGCCAGCAGCTCCTGAGACACCAGAAACTCCTGAGACGCCAGCAACTCCTGAGATATCATCTGCTCTTGAGACACCTGCAGCTCCTTTTCAATCCCCCCAGATGTTTTCTTAAATGTGATGAAAAACTTCTTTGATCAAGCAAAAAATGGAAAATTGGGCTAGAAAATGTGACTTGGAAAGAATTCTTTAAATGAGATATAAATATATGTTTGTGTTTTTGGGGGAGAGGGGTGCGAGCATGCGTGTACGTGTGTGTGTCTGTGTGTGTGTGTTGTCCTGGTTTAACCTATGTATTTAATGGTTAAGCACAAACATTCTTAAATGAATGCTGTTTACCCTAAAATATTTACAAACATTTATTTTATTTTCATTATTTTAAAACCCTGCTTTTACCCAATACAGTATGCACTTTGGGACGGTCCCCAAATTTGATCACCCTTTTACCACCAAAGACGATCACTTTCAACTGCTGCTAGACAAGATTCAATCTCTTTCAGACTTCGTCGCCATCTTGTGGCCATATCTGCTTCCTTTGTATAATGAAGGATGAACATAATGAAATACGGGAATAGTGTTACAAATAAGTTAACAAGATGATTGGTTTGTACAAGTTGGTTCCCCGCAGTGTTTACCATCTAACTATGTTCAGTTGAAATGCAACCTGCACAAGTCAAAACTCATAGACTTCCCCAGTTGATTTATCACTGGTAAAATACAGTTGGAGATACATCTGCCTTCATTGAGCTCCATTTCCCCTCCTTAATCTCCAATATTTGTCTCCATCTCCTCACCTTTCCTTCTTCTGGCTACATCTATCATCTGACTCTTACATCTGGTTCAATCTTCTCTCATGCGTTTGTTTAAATCTCATCTCCATCTTCTACATCTGGTTCTATCTCCTCTCCTTTATCTCCCATGTCTAGCTCTCATTTCTATCCTAGGTCTCGCTCTCCTCTCCTACGTCTGTTACATCTCCTCTCTTTTATCTCCTACAACTGGTTCCATCTCCCATATCTAGCTCCATCTCCTCTCATTTGTATCCTGGATCTCCATCTCCTCTCCTATGTCTGGTTTCATCTCCTCTCCTTTGTCTCCAACATCTTGTTTTATCTCCTTTTGTGAACAACATCTGAATCTAGATCATCTTTTTCATCTCATACATCTCCTCTCCATTGTATCCTACATCAGCCACCATTTCCTCTCCCTCATCTTCTACATCAGGTTCCATCACCTGTCTCTCATCTCCCACATCTGGCTCCATCTCCTCTCCTTCATCTCCTACATCATCTTCCATATCTTTTTTACTGTAACATTTATTGCAGCCCAGTTATTATCAACCCAGTTCAACACATTGATAACGCTGCAATATTTTCCACCTTTATTGATATATGAGCAAATGTCACAGCAAATACAATACTGTACTTTAGTTTACAAGAAGTGGATGCAGAGACCATGCTTTAATTATACATATAAGTATTAATAATAAACAATATGGTTAGTTATTTTAATATATATTTATAATATAGATATTTATTTATATAGATCTTTCGAGAGCGAGACGGGCACACTGGCACTGTTCAAGGCCGCACAGGGCTTTTATTTTAAAAACATGGGGCCGTAATCAAAAATTCAAAGAGCCCCCCCCCAAAAAAAAAAAAAAAAAACATTTATTATTCAATTAACCTAACATGTGGTTAATTGAAAAATTAATTCCCCTTAGATGTGAATGTGTGAGTGAATGTTGCCCTGTAATGGACTGGCGATCGGTCCAGGGTGTACCTCTGCCTCTCGCCCAATGTGCGCTGGAGATGACCCCAAAAAGGGAATAAGCGGGTTGGAAAATGTATGAATGAATGAAAAGTGTTTCTACGGTGGTTCAGTACGGTACAAAACACGAGAGCACATTAACAGTTTCTTTGCAAAAACAAAATGCACTGAAAATGTGAAAATATACCAAAAACACTAAAAATTCACAATTTACAGAAATTGCACCATACAAAGAATTTTCATTGAACCCTTTTGACGAGTTGCATAGATTTTACTCATCACTCTGCAATCTCTTCACAAAAAAACACTTCACATTTAATTTCAAACTTTATACACAGCAAACTTCCCAGTGTTAAATCAACACTACTGGTGTCAATGGTGTAGAAACATACAGAAACATCTCAGTCATAAATGTAACACTCTGTGAGTTGAATTAACATCTCCATTAGTTTTAGCACGGAACGATTGCTAATCAACTCACTGTGTTTTTAGGTCCACATAATTAACACTAGTGGTGTTGATGTATCACTGTGAAATTTGCTGTGACACAGTCATTGTCATGTAAACTATGTTTTTTTTTCATGACCACTCACATTGTGGATTATCAACTAAGGCATAATTTTCTTTATATTTTTGATCATTCTAAACACCCACCATTTTGTTTAATTTGCGCACTCTTGGCCTTCTCTAAAAATCTGAAAAGTTTTTCGAACAGTCGTGAAGGACTCCCAGAGTTAATTAGCCTTTTGACTTAGCAAATCACAATCACAAATCATCTCAGGTGACTGTGAAAGTCTCGGCAAGGCTTTACACAGCCAGGGTGTGTGTAGTAGCCATGCAAGTTCAGCATACCATTACTTGTCAATAAATCCACAATAACGTCACAAGGAAATCACCCCTCCATCATCACACTTCCTCCTCCTTGCTTGACAATGGAATGCAGATCATCTTTATTATCAAATTTCAACTAATTAAACATTCAATCTTCTTTTAAAGAATAGACTGATTTATATTTGAGGAGTTTTAGTTACAGTTAGTGTCAAATCTGAAGTTTCCTTTTTTTCAAAATTGAGAAGCCAATAATCAATTTTCCAAAAAACCCAATAATTGCCAATTATAATAATGCTATTCTGGTTTGTCCTTTTTTTTCCAAACCATTATAAACGGCAGTCTAGTTTTTCACAAAATGCCAAAGACAAAACCCGAATCTGACCATTATCACGGTCAATAAAATCCAATGTAGACATCCAAAAATCACCAGCAGGTGAAAGGAGAGACCACGGGATGCGGACTCACTTGACAGAGCAGCGTATAACTTCTGAGCAGTGATTCCAATATCTGCTTTAATTTAACTGATCTATTCTGGAACCAGTTACTTGATTTAATATTGATGTTGTGTGTAATTATATTTTGAATGGTTTTGAGGATTTGGGGGAAAAAATACTTACTTTCAAATAGATTTTTGGATTTGACATTTTTATGTTTGTATTACTTTGAGGTCCTTTATCAAATTTTGGGACCAAAATTTTTATTTTCTTCAAACCACTTTTGTGCTAAAACATTTTTACTGAAATTCTTTCAAATGAAGTTATGGAAAAACTTTTAATTTTTCAGTTGATTGATTCTTGCCATATTTTGACTTCTAAGAAAATAGGGCTGTTTAAACTGTTGAATTTAAACCCATTAAGGCAAAAAAAAGACACTACTGTAAAGTGAAGAACATTTCAAGGACAATTTCAAGCTTCTAAAAATAAAGAAAAAGATGAAATCAAACACTTTTCACTGGTAGTGTACAAATGAAACTGATCCCGTGTGACAGCACTGAAAGTTTGTGCTTTCTTTCACACCCCATTTAAATTTCTTAAATCACTCAAACTAACTGATGTCAATGGTGATCTCTCCCTCCCTCCACATCACATCCATGTCATTGTTTTCAGGGAAATCAGCAGAGTTTTGCAGTTCCACCATATCTGCATCATGGTGAATGTAATCAGGTGACATCGATATTTTAAGCCCTGTAGATGGAACCAAAGGAGATAGATCTGACATGGTTTTACTGGTGCCGTCAAGCAAATTCTGGGACCACCATCCTGCAGTGTAGTCCAAACCACTGCCTGTGCTTCCAAAACCGTGCAGACCTTTAACCACATCTGGAGTGTAAGAGTCTAGCGCTGCTGTGTCTGCTTCACATGAGAAAACCAAAGCAGACAACTCTGAACTTTGGTTTGAGCTCTCCAGGCTAGAGCATGAGAGTTCTTGTTGACTGTGTGTAAGAGCTGGGAAGCTGGACTTTGTGTAGCTGCTTGCAAAAGGCTCTTGGGAACATATGCTTGATGTGTATGGAGAACTGGACAGAAACTGAGAGTCACTGGGTACAGGGATCAGCCAATCAGTGACAGGCCCACTTTGTTTTCTGGAGAAATAACACCAGATAAAATGAAAGTTATGAATGCATCCTTTTGAAAGTACTTAAGATGCGTTTCAGAATTTTTATAGATATATATTTTTTTCTATTTTGGATTCAGACATACAGTGGTGTTTAATGAGTTCTTGGCATTTTATTAATTTTATTATTGGAGGTAAATTAATTATTCTTTCATAATATAACATTAAATTAATTAACTCTTAGAAGTCTCTCCAAGCACTGGTGTGTCAATCACGGCGTTGGTTTTGAATTAAATAGGAATGCCGCAACAAAACCATTGTTTAATTTTGATACGTTTCAGAAGGGTTGTAAGGTTGAAATTAAGATGTGAGAAAATGTGCAATCATCTTTCAGTTTTGTTTTACAGACCCTAAATCGGTGCCATCAGTGCAATCTGTATTAACCCTTGGAAGTACAATACCTGTGATGAGGCTTGTTCTGGCCCAAAAAATTACTATAGAACAAAAAGTTCTTGGACCGGTGTATAAGGTTTAGTAGTGGTTCATCTGAATTTTTTATACAATTTTCACATAGTTCTGACCTTGTCTTTTTTTTTTTTTTTTTTTTGGGGGGGGGGGTATTAATTTTTATTTTGTCTCAACACTTTGTAGATTTTTGCTATGAAACGTAAAAAGAGTGTATTGTCAACTTTTGAGATTTTGCAGTATAGAGTAGTAAAAAAAACGCTCAAAAATGCCCATGCTTCTAAGGGTTAATCTGAAAATGCATAGCATGTCAATATTAGCCAGTTCTTAAAATAATAAATATTACTAGTTTAAGATAACTAACTTTTCAACTATATAATCAACATCAAAATTAAATGACACTTACACATAATAGTTATCCCGAAATCCTTTCGCAAAGGGATTGTGATCAATTTTTAGCTGCGTTATCTGAGGACATAAAGTGAGAGGCTCGTTAAATCAGTTGAGTAAAGTGTGAATCTATGCAGCATGAATGAATGCAGACTTCTTACTTCAGTGTTCTGGTATGCTGTGACAGTGATGAACTCTGTCTCTGGAAAGATGAACGTCTGCATTCGATCTGAATCCTTGGGATCCTCATCTCCTCTGTCCTTTAGTTCTATCAAGTGAAGCCTTGGTTGATATTTATGAAGAGACTGGAGGATGATCATCTAGAAAAGTATAAGTGCTCTTAGGAAACAGAACCTGTACAAAAGAAGCCTACACTAAATGCTGTGGCACACATTGAATTGTGTACAGTCTATGGTCCTGTCAGCACCAAATGGCGCCTTCCTTTTTCAGTATTACACAGCTTCAATCCATAGAGTTAGACCCCAAACTTTGTCAGATGCGCCTTCCAGCACCAACCCATCCAACTAGATAATGGCTGCTAGAGGCGCACTCCATTGAGTCTTACATTTGTACTAAACGAAGGGCGTGGTTTCATGAGCGACAGCCTATTCTTCCCTATTCTACAAGTGACTTCAGGCAAAATATTGAGAGCTGGGATATGCAACAAAAATGGTCTCTTTCAAGTAGAACAATAAGGAGACACTTGAAGAAAAATGGGTTGCATGGTTGAGTTGCCTGAAGAAAGCCATTACAGCAATCAGCTCAGAGACAAGCCTCCAAATATCTGGAACAACTTATTTGAAGCGATGAGACAAAACGTAAACATATAATTGCTACATTTGGATAGGAGTCAACATGAATGGAACGCCATTCCCACTGTGAAACATGGAGGTGAGTCACTGATGCTTCAGGGATGTGTGAGCTTCAAAGGCACTGGTAACTAGGTCAAAATTGATGGAAGATGATTGCAGCATGTTCTCAAAGGATACTGGAGGAAAATTTGCACCAGAAGCTGCGTTTTGGTTATTACTGCACATTCCAAAGATCCTAAACACAGGGCCAGGTTCTCTTGGAGTGGGCATCTCAATCTCCTGACTTCAATATCATTGAAGCACTCTGGGAAGAACTCAACAGTGAGGTTCATGCAAGACAGGCCTAGAATTTACAAGAGTTGGAGGCTATTTGCCAAAAAGAATTGGCTGCTTGACCACAGAGAAGATAAAGAACCTCTACCTTAAGAGACTTCAGGCCTTCGTTGATGTTAAACGGTGGAATCCAAAATATTAAGAGCTGGGGTGTGTAAACTTTTTCTGTTGTCATTATGATTTAAAAACGGTAAAGACAGTTGTTTGACAATAATTGGCTTCACCCAACTACTAACTATGAGTGGTATATGTGTTGTATTATTATTCATATTCTCTGAAAAATGGCCAATAAATCCATAAACTTATGAGCACAACATCACAAAACTTTAATGAACATTTGAAAACAAAGCAAAAGCATTGAATCAGAGATAAACGCAGAGTGCTTTGAGAGCGGCAGTGAATATTGAGGAATGAAACCAGTTATTGTTTATTAAAGAGCTATAATATTAGTGGTGTAATGATCGTTTGAAACCATGTAACACAGTGTCTAAAAAGTACAGTTCTGTAATTAAGTCTTTTTTTCTTTATTTTGAGTAAAGTTAATATAGAGTTAATCCAAATGTGGAATACAATGTTCTTGACTTTATTTTTAATTTAAGCTAGAGTAGATTCTGCTAAAATCATTGTTTTTTACAGTTATGAAAATGATTTACATAATTCATTTTGATACGCACTACATTGCTGACAGGAAGAACAGACACTGAAAAATGGGAACCGATTTATTCAATCCACAGCAATCTACAAAGAACGAAGTTTGTAAAATTGTAAAAAAAGAACACAGGAGAACTGGAGCACAGGTATCCACAGAAATCCCACACAAGGGTCTGGCAAACACAACGTAACATTCATTGACAGACACTGAAGCAGAAAGGAAATGATGGGTACACAACTGCAATAAACACAGGTGCAGACAAAACAACAGTATGAGTTCAAATATAGTGACGTCAATGCTGTTGAAAACAATGAAAAACATTTTGAAATAAATATGATCTGGTGAACACACAAAATTCAATATATTTTAGTTTCTGAGCGTATTACTATGATATATTCACCTCATATATTATAGAAAATTATATTAAGGCTTAAGAGCATTTTATATATATATATAATCTGTGTGTGTTATGTGTGTGTGTGTGCGTGTGTGTGTGTGTGTGTGTGTGTGTGTGCGTGTGTGTGTGTGTGTGTAAATATATTGTGACGACCTAGCGTAACATCGCCAGTGCATCATGGGAAGTGGTTAAGATCCGATTCAAATGGCAATAACTCTTAAGTTACACAATTATGCTTAATTATTTTAGTGTGTGAGGATGCATGTTTTGTCAAGGTATGTGTGTGTATGCAAATATGTGATTTTGTTGAGATATTGTGATATTGTTACAATTGTGATATTTGTGTTAACCATTTATATCGCTCCGTCCATGATTGGTCTAGCCACGTGAGGCTGATATGTAATTTTGTTGGTTGGTTGAATGACAGAACGTTATGCTGAATAAACATCATTGCAGGAATCTGCCTCGTTATTATTCAAATAGCTCTTTTAAGAGCTCTGAGTTCCTCTAGGGTCGTGCGGTGTATGGGACACAGGGATCTCCACTGGTTTTAGGTGCTTAGAGTTCTGGCACCGGGCCATCATAGATTTAGCTGCACAGTTAGCTAGCAATAGCCACGCCGCTCGTCACAATATCAATATTGGTAACTGTGGTACTGAACTACTGGATCAGTTCCTTAATTGAAGCATTTCACAAATTAGATTTTCAGTGGAAAGTTTGCTTACTCTTTACTCCAAGAAAAAGAGGCTTTTTCTCACTTGAGAAGAGTTGCTGAACGCTTCCTTGTTGTTCGTCAGCTTGATCTTTCCAAAGGAGATGTCTTGACGCATCCAGTGAGCGCCGCTGTTTGGAGAGTCCGGGTGCAGAAACATGCGGTTTTCTTCAGAGACACAAGAGAATCCTGCATCAAGGGTTCACCTAGTAACAAACTCAGCCTGTTTGATTCATTAGGTCATGAAGTGAGAAACCAAATAATCGCCATAATCACAGCTCCACCTTAAATCTTGAGAAAGTTAACGCTTCAAATAAAGGAGCTGAAATCCGTTTCTTAAAATAGCAACAAGATTTAAAAATATACACTCTGTTTTGGTGTCCCAATTGCAGAAAAAAAAGATACATTTTTTTGGGCGCCATTTTTTGATAAACAGTATTCTTTTGTTTATCATGGGTGTTACGTTTCAGGACCGCCAGCAATAAATGATAATCCAAGTAGTAGCACTGTTTATAATCCCACCCCACACTGTTACCAGCCCACTCTTTATTTTATTATTAACCTTTAGTTGTCTCTGCATGCACCGGTGCGTCTGCCAATCACAGGGGCTGTTTTGAATAAAGTATGAATGATGCAACCCAGCTATTGTTTAATTTAGATATCAAATACAATGTGTAGGTTTAAAAACATTATAAGTTTTCATATTTTTAGTTTTTAATTGAAATTAAAATGTGAGAAAATGTGCAATTGTCTTTCAGTTTCATTTCACATACCCCAAATCTGTACCATCGGTTCCATCTAGGGGTGAAAAGAAGGGATAACCCTCTAAGGGTTAGTAACGCCAAAGCCTGAAGCTATACAAGTATGAGAAGTAAGTTTACTGTGCGTTAAGTTCATTTTTGTTCTTTTTCTTTTGTGTGGAAGTGAGTACAACAAGTGTATTTCTGATGAACTCAGTTCATGACTCCTTTGAATCAGCTGACTGGTTTGTGAGATTTACCGGTGACATCTGGGTCTGCTTTGCCCGAGGGAATCCATTTCCCCCCCTGAAACTTCCAGTGGTTCGGATCCACACGAATTACATCCACAGCAATGTTATACTGACACACTGGGTCCAGCCCAGAGACACTGAAGGTTAGGAAGGGAAACATTCGACTGTGGAAAGTAAAACAAATACTTCGTAAGCTGCACAAAAATATCAAAAAGTAATGTTACAAATATCATTATACACTAAGAATTGTTGATTTTATTCCACGTAACAATGTACTTTTTTATTTATCAGAAAAGAGGTGATGTACATTTTAAACTTTTTTTTTTACATTAAGATAAATTTGAAGTCAATGTAATACTAAATGTGATAATCTAATCAATTCTTCCAGCCAAAATGTGATTTTTTTTTTTGCATCAATCAAGCAATAAGACAACATAAGAATGATTAATTTTAATGCTTTTAGTTTATTCTGAAATAAAGCAAGCATTTATGAATGGACAAAAAAAATTCCAAATTCCATGGATCATTTTTGCATCTTTATAAATAATTTTAGCATAAAAAAACATAAAGCAGGTAATTAAACAAATTAACCCTGCATTTTTATATTTCCGTGTATTAAATCAAATGAAGATTATCCATCAGCACTAAGCGTTTAGGATTTTTATTGGTTGGCACTCGTTCACCAACAATAGTGGCACCAATAAATATGATTGTAAATTAATCATTAATAAAATATGCTGACAAGCGAGAAAAAAAATAATGTTCGATTATTAAATAAATAAATAAATAAATAAATAAATAAATAAATAAATAAATAAATAAATAAATAAATAAATAAATAAATAAATAAATAAATAGCGATCTATGACAATGATATTAAACAATTTGGAAATGTTAACTAAAACTGGGAAGAAAAGAAAGAGACTTACCGTCCCTGTTTGGTAATGATCATCTCTGTTTGGTGTCTGTGAAATTTAAACCACAGTGAGCGGTTTGCCAGACACACCTGCGCTTTACCGGGCACCGCATAGAGCCCTGGGTCCACGCAGCTCTCTCCATGTGGTGGCGGGTGCGCGTAGCTCACCCCGCGACCCACCTCCGAGCGAGGGGTCACCTGGAGCATGGGCACCTGGAGAATGATTGAAGTCGAGGCGAATTCGCTAGATTCCACCTTTCCCGCGCTTTCTCTTTCACCCTGATCTGCGGAGCTTCTAATCCCGAAAGGGACACTTTTAAACAGATGCGGGTTCTCCAGGGATTCACGCGACACTCGCAACCGCTCGTCGTCACTTGGGGTGGAAGGAGAGGGCAGCTGCTGCAGAAGAATTCCAGACGAGGACGGTGGTCTCGGAGTTTATCCCGGGTTCGGAGCTCCGTCGTTCTTGGTGCTCTGAGTGATACGCTGCTTCTGCCGAATCCAAAAAAAAGGACTTGACGAAAATGACGTTGTTTGGCATGTGATTACTGCAGAAAGGACTGTCTTTAAACCCCGAACAATTTGACCATTTTAAAAAAGGTAATGAACTGACACGTTAAAAAGGCTCATGTTAAATTAGTTTTTGGCAAGTCCGACCATGTGAAAAACAGTAACTTTAATCACTCACACTGTGCATGCATTTAGCTATATTTATTTCAAATTTGTTAATGTATCCAAACACCCCTCCAAGGTAAAAGGGGACACACAGAAAACATACAGCGTAAAAAGTCAAACACTAAAAATGTTGGTTTTTAAATTTAATAATTGGCAAAAAAATTCTATAAGTATAGTATTCTTTGGAGTTTTTTTTGTTAAATACCTTTGAAATGATTAGATATACTCAATTTAATAGCACACAAGCCAACGTTTTACCCGATGTTATATATAAATGTGATATTAACAGCTATAATTCCATCGATTAGCCGTTAGTAAGGAGCAGCGAAAAGGAGCTAAATGAGGCCAAACCTCGTTGGATTTTTATTTGGCCAAAAAAGACAGTTTCTGGCCAGCCTTATAAGACTATAGGATCGGTCTCTTGACCCCCTGGGCTTCATTCTCTTGAAAATCTCCCGTCATCTCACTAAGTGGCCCAAAGAGAGTCAGTGTGATTACATTGAGGGTCAGATCCAACTCCGCAACCGCTACAGTTCATCTCACAGGCGTTTTTGAATTTGAGGTCAGGTCTGTCCAATGATTGACCTTTGCTTTTCTGGTCCAATGATGTTCTCACACACTATTCTGCCTGAAACAGGGCAAGATGTCATATAGGTCAGGTTTGAGCATTGAACAGTATACAGGCAAATCCCCTCTCCAGATTTAATTACAATAATTATATGCACATACATCATATCTAAACCACGCCACTTAAAGGTAATGGAAGTCGCCAGAAAACAAAAGCAAACTATGTCAGGTACCAAGCAAGAGTCTGGTCATTATTAAAATCCAGTGGAAGAGCGGCTTATCCAGCTGCATCACTCACAGGACACCAGCGATACAAGGTACGCACGGGAGGAAGTTGTTTTGGTCACGTGATCATGCTCTGCTGGCAGACTCAGACACCTTCAGGCTGTTCTCACACTGGTGGTCACATGCTGTGGCTGCAGCTGGATATTATTGATTAAAATGTGTGTTGGGCACCTGTTTTAGGAAATCATCTTTCAGTTCAAGGGGAAAAAGGCAAGGACAATCTTCCACATTGATATAGTCCCTTGTGAATCAAGTACTAGCAGACGTTAAACTCATACTTGCCTCCAACATTTTTTTTAACTGAAAGGCCAAACTTTAGGAAAATGTACTTCCTCGTGAAATATATGCAAAATCTATCCAGTTAAAACCTTAGTCATGATAATTACTGAGAGAGTGTGTTGGAAAGACAAAGCAATACAGAGGTTTTGAGTTTTATTTCTTAAAAAGACAATGGTTGCAGAATATGAACATGTATGCACAAAGACAGACAGAAAGAAAATCAATGGAACACGACCGTGTCCAACATTGCTGCCAGGCACTGCACGATATTGGAGGTCATAAGAACATCCACATGCTCTTCAAGATGACGTTTAGGATCCTAGAGAGAAAGATAAAAAGAGAAAAAGAGTAAAAGTCCAGTAGGTTTCATGCATCATGAAAGAGGCAGCGTCTATCTTTGTAAATGTAAGGATAAAGTAAGACGAACCTGTTTTCCGACATTCTTAATGGCAAGTTGCTCTGGAGTCATCTTGTCCTCTTCTTCTACAGCCTGAAGGATAAAAACATAGCAGCTGCAGTTAGAGGAAAATGCAAAAGTTTCTTCTTATTTAATCAGACTCGGATCAGATGAATGTGGAAAAGCTAATAAATAGCCACAAGGAAGCCGATTCTCTTCAGTGTGCACTTCATTGTGCTTTAATGTGGGGTTAAATCACAGAAGGAAGCTCTTTTCTCATCATCTACAAAAACTTTTGGTCACAACAGTAGAGACGCAGTGTGCAATCAGTAAACTCAGATTTACACAAGTATTTACTGACAACATGCAACATTGGCTGCAAGTACAGCAGGAAGATCCAAAAGCTCGGCATCTAGTTTTGAACAGTATATATGATTATATCTATCATCAAGTATGTTTATAGTCTAAGGAATAATTTTGGTTAGTAGCACCTTCAGGTCAGCGGAACAGCTTATTTTTAGAACCCTTCTAAATATTAGAACAAAACTCTCTGAGGTCTGCAGACAATTACCGTATTTTTTGGCTCATAAGACGCACTTTTTCTTCCCCAAAACTGAGGGGGAAAAGTTGGTGCGTCTTATCAAGCGAATGCAGAGCGCCGCGAATTCCGGTCACGGCCGTATGAGAGGCATAAGAGCTCCGGAGCTAGGCCGAAGCCGCGGCCATATTTGTACACCCAGCGCTACACACTGACATTATCGCCCATCTCTGCCATGCGCGGTCGTAACGAAAACGGGGGGAAAATACTACATTTCCCACAATGCCTTTGGCTACGGTAGCCACAGCGGTGCTTCCGCATCCATACTCACGAGCGAAACTGCTTTTGACTCTCGCATTTGAGTGATCTCTCACGCTACAAACCCGATTTCTTACGCTAAAATACGTTTCAAAATGTGAAATGGGCACAGCTAATAGTTTCTTGAGCCTGACGATAAGATGATGATCGTTCTGCATCGTCTTCAGTCTGTGAGGGTTTTTTCCCCGCTACACATTCACTTGGACAGTTTCACAAACTTGGACAGTTTGATCCTTCATTAATGGAGTTATGTGGGTTTTCATACGCTAACAAAAATCAAAAAGATTTATATTAGACAAGCAAGCATACAATTGTTTCCATGTGTTTTGACATCAGGTGCACAGATGAGCTCTCTCAACGGTACATCTCACACATGTACATACTAGATAACAAACGTAAGTAACGTGCTCTGCAATTGGGTAGTGTTGCTAACCAGGTAAGAGAGCATAAGGATCATATCTTAACACCATGCAACCGAATTGTCACTTAAATAAGCTATAAATAATGAGTTATTTAACATTAAGGAGTAGTTACATTTATTTTACATTAAAATAATTATTATATAACTAATAATTATTATTTATTATTTTACATCTGGGGGTGCCCAGATTCTTTTGAAGGTTTAAAGGGGGGCTCGACTAAAAAAGTTTGAGAACCACTGTATTATTAGTAATTTAGGGGCAATGTTACTAGCTATTATTAGTAATGTAGTGACAATGTTACTAGCTATTATTAGTAATGTGGTGACAATGTTACTGGCTATTATTAGTAATGTGGTGACAATGTTACTGGCTATTATTAGTAATGTGGTGACAATGTCACTGGCTATTATTAGTAATGTAGTGACAATGTTACTGGCTATTATTAGTAATGTAGTGACAATGTTACTGGCTATTATTAGTAATGTAGGAACAATGTTACTAGCTATTATTAGTAATGTAGTGACAATGTTACTGGCTATTATTAGTAATGTAGTGACAACGTTACTGGCTATTATTAGTAATGTAGTGACAATGTTACTGGCTATTATTAGTAATGTAGTGACAATGTTACTAGCTATTATTATAAATGTAGTGACAATGTTACTAGCTATTATTAGTAATGTAGTGACAATGTTACTAGCTATTATTAGTAATGTAGTGACAATGTTACTGGCTATTATTAGTAATGTATAGACAATGTTACTGGCTATTATTAGTAATGTAGTGACAATGTTACTGGCTATTATTAGTAATGTAGTGACAATGTTACTGGCTATTATTAGTAATGTAGTGACAATGTTACTGGCTATTATTAGTAATGTGGTGACAATGTTACTGGCTATTATTAGTAATGTAGTGACAATGTTACTAGCTATTATTAGTAATGTAGTGACAATGTTACTGGCTATTATTAGTAATGTGGTGACAATGTTACTAGCTATTATTAGTAATGTAGTGACAATGTTACTAGCTATTATTAGTAATGTAGTGACAATGTTACTGGCTATTATTAGTAATGCAGTGACAACGTTACTAGCTATTATTAGTAATGTAGTGACAATGTTACTAGCTATTATTAGTAATGTAGCGACAATGTTACTAGCTATTATTAGTAATGTGGTGACAATGTTACTGGCTATTATTAGTAATGTAGTGACAATGTTACTGGCTATTATTAGTAATGTAGTGACAATGTTACTGGCTATTATTAGTAATGTAGTGACAATGTTACTGGCCATTATTAGTAATGTAGTGACAATGTTACTGGCTATTATTAGTAATGTAGTGACAATGTTACTGGCTATTATTAGTACTGTAGTGACAATGTTACTGGCTATTATTAGTACTGTAGTGACAATGTTACTGGCTATTATTAGTAATGTAGTGACAATGTTACTGGCCATTATAAATAATGTAGTGACAATGTTACTGGCTATTATTAGTAATGTAGTGACAATGTTACTAGCTATTATTAGTAATGTAGTGACAATGTTACTAGCTATTATTAGTAATGTGGTGACAATGTTACTAGCTATTATTAGTAATGTGGTGACAATGTTACTGGCTATTACGGTATTACTAATGTGGGGGCAATGTTGCACTGGAACAGTGATGGTGATAACGAATGGTGGACTTTAGAGTGATGAGTGGGGGCAAAGAAAAACATTACAGCCTTTTTTTTGTTACTTTTACTGTTTACTGTCTGTTCATGTTACATGTTTGGCTGGTAACTTTTACACAGTTGATATAAAATATTTTACAAAAGTATTTGGTTCAGAAACTTTTTTTTCTAGATCTTACTCATTTAAAATTGGGTGCGTCTTATGTGCCGGTGCGTCTTATGAGCCGAAAAATACGGTAATTTGCAGTTTTCCTGGTTCTATAACCATGTGGACGATGCAGCTATTTAGCATAGATTTGCTAATTCTTTGCTATAAACTCAGTCCTGTTACTTTTATAAAGAACACCAAGAGGGCTAGTGACAAGCAAAAACAGCACCCATCGTTTGGTTATAGATCTAATAAAACGTTTAAATAAGTTACTTAAGATGTACCAAATATGAATGCTATTGGATATTTAGATTATTCATGTTTTTGGGATTGTGGTGGAACCCGAAGTACCCGGAGGAAAACCACACAAGCACGGGGAGAACATGCAAACCAGTGAGCCTCGAACCAACAACCTTCTATTTGGAAGGCCACAGTGCTACCCACTGCACCGTGCCATCCCTGTGTTGGAACTTCTTAAATAATGATTACAGATCTGTAGGAAGCATGTATCCTCCTATATTTAAATGTATACTTCCTAAAACCTCTGCATTCATAGACTTAATGCAAATCAGAGAAGAGACTGCTTTTCAGACCTTATTGTAGTTCTTGGCCAGCTCCAGCATTTCTTTGACAATGGTCTCATTGAGTTTGCAGTGTTCGCTGTAATCCTGCAGAGTGAGACCTTCCATCCAGCTCTTCTTGTGAAGATTCAGTAGCATCTGAACACACAAACACACTGTTACTGGATCATTTCAGCACAAAACAAAACATGAGGAGCATTACGCAGATCCAGACCTTCTGTTCCAACTCATTCTTCCTGTAGTTGATCGTAATGGAGTAATAGTGTCTGTTGAGCCCATGAATCAAAGCCTAAACAAAATACAAAACTTCATTAAGATTATGTGATAAAATAATTTCTTTTGATTTATTTTTTTTTATGTACCTGGATGGAGGGTTTGTTGAGATGACCTAGGTTGGAGGTGGTTTGCCGGGGTTCGTGCCCCAGTACCATCATGTTGGCATTTATTAGCCTGAAAGCATCAATAACAACCTGGAGGGAAACAGAAGAGATGTTGATGTCCCTCAACAGCCAAACAAATGTGTTTTATATCTACCAAGGTATAATAGGAACCTCATGCCCAAAGATTCCTAAACTCCTACGGCACAATTATGAATGCGGTTATTTTCAGACAAGAACATAAATTGTGTTTCACAGAATGCTTTGCATAGTACACTGTTCAGCGATTAAGCTGAGGTTGAGTTATGATGTTGGTAGTACATTTGTATTGCTTTGAAACTCATTCGGTCCCCATTACTGCCTAAAATAGAGTAGATCAGTAAAAATGTGTGCAGACTTTGTTCAGAATTGCTTGCAATAAAGCATCAATATCTACAATATAAATATATATATTTTTTTGTATTTAATTGAATAAATTAAATAAAGTATTTGCTTGAGCCCTAGTTCAGAAATGTTAAAGTCCTGAAATATTGCTTTCATACAATCAAAACGATAATACAATGCAGAAATTTCAAGCTTCAAAACCAAAAACTCTTCTGCCCTTCAAAATGAAAGAGAGGGGAACGAAGAATCCTCACACGATCTCACATGATTCAGAGAGTGTTAAAGAGCTCCCAGCAGCAGCAGATGAAATATCACAAGCATCCAGACACCCTCACACTCTGACAGAAGCGCGAGCGCACCTTCACATTTAGAACGGTCTCTGAGTGTGAAGGATGAACATCTGTAGGTTTTTCAGAAACTAGGAGGTGACTAAAACCTGAAGGGTTTACCTTTCCCTTGACGCTCTGGATGGGGTCCACCACCACAGCAACAGCACGTTCTGACAGCGCCTCAAAACTCTGTTGTGTGTTGATGTCCACACCTGACAACCAGCAGCCAAATCCAGGGTGACTGTGGTACCAGCCCACCACCATCTCAGGCCTAGAACCACAATAAAGAGATATTTTAGGCTATAGTCCTCCTGCGTGGAGGATAAAACTGTTGAACTTTACTTAACTTTTACCTTAAGTAAAGTTATGTAGTTTTAGTTTATAGTTTAATTATAAAAAAATATCAAATTGTGGGATGATATTAACTCATATTCCTTGTTTTCCCATAAAACAATCGCCACCGCAACATTTCCTCATAGTGTGAGGTCACCAGCAGCTTCCGTAATGATAGTTGCCCATAATTTATAACGAGATAACCATCAAATTGGGATTTAACCAGACAAGTTTGTGACCTACTGGTATACAGTCAAATATCTCTATCAAAAAGAAGAAACAACAATGAGGAAACTATTAAGTTATTTATTGTCCCAATCCAACTCAAAGCCTGTGTCTAATTTCCTCCAAAACTGAGACTCTTGTGAAGAGCAGGGAAATTAAAAGACAATGAGAGAAAATATTTAGACTTTGTGTAGCAATATCCTCCAACCAAAGGTTAAAATAATCCAGAAGTTAAAATATTCATCAAATATTTGCAAATCAGCAAAATGTTAGTCAAAGGTCAAAAGTATTTGCATCCATTACTGAAGTAGAACTATTGATGGCATTGTTTAAAAATACCTCTCTAAAATGGGAAGTATCAATTATAGCTTTTTACCCAGGTAAAAGTATTATTCTGAAAGTAATGCAATGTTATTGATGTTCGGGATCCAATCAGTTAAAAATTAAACACATTTTATGACAAACAATCATAAAATGCCTCAAATGTGTCAAAAATTAAGGAGCCGTGTTCAGTTCTGATATTACTGACTGTAGTCCAGAAAGAATTTACATGTGAAAATTGCCTAAGTGTCCAAAATAACTTTTATGTTTGACTTTTGTGTTTTCAAACAAACCGCTCAGCTTTAGCTAAGCCAGTCCATCGTTAAACAGAGTTTTGAAACCAGAAGCCAGTAGAAAACCAGTAGTAAGGGTAGATGTATGTGTAAACATGTAGATGTTAGCGTGCGACTGGGTGCATTGATCAAGCTGCCTTTATCTTTTTAAATGAGTACAAACCCAAAATGAAAACTGTCAGCTTATCTCAGGACCTTAGTTCAGATCTACTCACCTTCCCGTCTGTTTAAGCATATCCAACATCTTAGCTTGAAAAACAGGGTCCACAGCCTCAACGCTCACACCCTGCAAACACAACAATAACAGCAAGCTCGGCATGAGTGAACACTAGGCTTGGGTGGTATCCAAACTGAGCCCCAGCAATCATGTCCAAGGGATGGATGAATTTATTAATGAATGATGTATAAACGCTTAAATTAATATTTGAAATAGAATAAACAATTGAAATTAATAAATATATAGTGTGACGGGAATCCATTCCAATCATCGTGGTCCTGGCATAAAAAGGGAACACCTGGCGCCCGTCATCATAGGAGGATCGGGAATGGGTCTAAATAAACCAAATTCGTTTATGCATTTGTTTAATGGAAGAATGATTTGACTTAAATAAACGAATGAATGAATAGCAGTAATTAGTTGTTGTTTTTTTGCCTCTTGTCACGCAATACTTTCATCATTATCTGTTTTCCGGTTAAGCATTTGTTTAAGAAGCACAAATATAAATGTCATCGCACGGAAAAAGGAGTTTTTTTTTTAAAATACCAATTTTAATAATGAATATGCGGTTGGACACATTGTGACTCACACGTATTTCTCACAGCGGAGCCGCAAAATTTAATCTGGGTTCACAACTGCTAAACTGTAGAAGCTGTACATTTTTGTTTTCTCCACCTCTCTCTTTATACTCCATTCTGTCGCATGTTGACATTTTTTAGGAATTAAATAAATTGTATTTACCATTTCATAATTGTCTTCTATAAAAGTGCATTGTTCTATTGAAGCTGACACTGTTGCTATTTTTAGAACACGCGAGATACCATATCAATGGCCAAGCCTATTGAACACCCCCAATATTTATGATCAATCAAACCAAAAGAGAATGGCCTACACAGATGAAAAATAACTAATGAAAAAATAAATAAATTATGTTTTGCTAAGGGGTAAAAATACTTAAGAGTTTTATATGAGAGAAAATTTCAAGAACATTTTTCTAGATTGATTTTGTTATTTTGTTTCTAGCTTTTGTAATAAACTTAACTTTGTATGTTTAGACAGATCAGCTCTTTATCTCTTTGGCCAAATGGTCAAATCAGGTTAATCAATCTAATTTTTTATTTTATTTTTTTTTATTTTAAAAAAACCCAAGCACGGGATTAGGGCTGGGCGGTTTAATGGAATACATTGATAGCGCAAAATATATATATTTTTTTAATTCTGTGTATACTGCGTAATGCAAATGAGTGGGCGTGGCTAAAACATGTGCAGTATGCGTGAGACTGAGACTGGTCAATACGTTAAGTGCAAGACTGAAGGATACGCTATGAGATTGTAAAAATATGAAAATGGAGAAACGAACAGACAAGGGCTCAAAATCAAATCTTGACTAGGAAGACTCATCATTAGGCTCCACTCGTTATTTATTAATAAAAAATATATATAAGTCCTTTTCTTTAATATTCAAGCTTTTTATTATAAAAAAAAAACATTTTGTACATTGGAATGACAACTTATAGAAGAAAAAAAAGAATAAGAAATAAAATTCCCCATACATTGACATAAAATTTCAATTTCAAATCTTTCAGTTTGGAAGGTCATACCACCCAACCCTATGTGTGAGGTAAAACTGGGAGATGAGCAGGGGAAAAGAGCAACTAATCATCACAAATTTATTCTAGTTTATTACAATACACACACACAAAACAATAAAAGCTGAAATGAGATCTTTTCATTTCAATTTTTTCAGACTTGAATTGAAAGAGTTTCATTAAATATTGCTGGCAAATCAATAGTTTCTGGATCCTAAATAATATTTACAGACAATAACTTCTTGCAGATTCATTAGCTTTGCAAACAAATGTTGAAAACAATCACTCACTGTTCCGGACTGTGGCATGGCAAAGACATCAATGACGCGCACAGTGTAATCATCCACAAACTCTCCCAGCATCAGTCCCATGACTTCCATGGGCACACCAGCACGGCCATGCTTCAACATCTGCACAGAGAAAGGACAAAGTTTGTTATTCTTATACAAAAAAGTAGTTATTGAGGATAGCACTTGTCTAAATTGACCCAGGTTTGTCCCATTATGGTCACTGGTTCTAAACCAAATTTATGTAAAACGATCTTAAAAAGGGAAATAAAGCCTCAAGAGGACATGTGAAAGATTTCAGCAGGTGTTCACGTATCCTGACCTTGAGCAGGGCGAGTGAGGAGATGTAAACCTGTTCAGCAGTGTCTACCGCTGGGGCGTCTGTGGGAGGACCCTGAAAGAACACAAACACTCTTAATCCCAGTTCAACAACGTCCACTATGCCTTCAATGTAGGTTCTTTTCAGGAGAAGTAGTAATGCAAAAATATGCACTCTCTTGAGCAAACTACTTTCTCTTATGCCACTTTTTCACTGGACATTAGTTTCAGTTTACATTCCAGATGGATCACTCCAATATGCCAACCAAACTCTGCTTTTTGACATCAGAGCATACGTGACAAGCAGAAGGCGAACACAATACAGAACAATGCAGGTTGTCGAAGGAGTGGTATTTTTTTTTAAACAGAATATCGGAATCAGAAAGCTGTTTATTGCACACACACACAAGGAATTTGTTGTGGTACAAGAAGAGATGCTCTGTAGGTTAGGTACATTAAATGCCAGACAATAGACAAGACACTAGAGAGAATCTGTGGCTGCCATCCTCTGCTCCATCTCGGAAAACAGAGAAATGGGTATGCAATGGGAAAGGTAGCTCAAAAAGAGGGCAGGGTGGAGCGGGGGTTAAAAAAGCACATACAGACATAATACAGGAAAACATTGCTGGAGGGGGGAATGGGAGAAGGGGTGATGGTGGGACCCCTGCATTCCACATATGTAGTGGTTATAAAGAATATGAAGCTGGTTGCACTGGGTGTTCATGTCGCACACTGTAATGACACACACAGTAATCATTCTTTCTGACCAATCAGTGAACTAAGCAACTGACCAGTCAGCGATCAACAGGATTTTGTGATAACGCTTTCTTTTCGTTCAGAGAAAAGAGACACCTTGACCTGAGAGTGTACTTTTAGAAGCTCATCCAAATGGGTAAAAAATATAAATAGACTCCTAGCATTATAATGTGAAAAGTCCATTTCAAGTTACAAGCTTCACAAAACATCTAAAATCTCAGCCCCTCAGGTGTGATTGCTTTTGTGTTTCCATCGACTTTGGATTGGTTTAGACACATCACTCTGCTACATTATTCCAGCCGAGCACAACTTCAGGAAAAATCCCAATTTATCATTTTGTCGTCAAGCTCTCGTTGGACACGAGACGGGTCAAGGTCTGTACCTCTTCGTTTGTCCATGGCTGAGTCACTTTTCAATTAAAAAAAGCAGTAGAATTGAACAGTATGATGGTTTGCTGGCTATTATTAAACTGGTCTTACGGTGTTGTGCAGGTAGAATGCAGGCAGTAATGGTTGTTTATGACCAGAGAGCGTAATGACTGACCAGTCAGTGATCGACAGGATCTCATCTCACACATTCCTTTGCAATCAGAGAAAAGTATAACCTTGCCCTGACTTATCCTGCTGAATAACATTCAAAAATGCTTCAGCTTCTCAAAGCTCCACTCATAAATGTCCAGTAAATCTCATGACAACAGCTAAAAAAGATCCGGGATACTACAGAATTCCTATGTAATGTATAAATGTCAAATGCACTGACACTTTATACATTTCTTTGGCATTATACACTTTATCTACTGGCAAAGTATGTAACAGGACTGATACCACCGTTACCATGCCATCAAGACAAGGATTTTGTCCATCAATCTGCATTTAGAAAAGTAACTGGAAATTCTGTACACATTTCATCTAATGAGAGTGTTGTACAATCAGTTTCAGGGCAAAAGAGATAAGAATAAAAGCAGACGGATGAATGGACAGAAATCATGGGTGTCATCACTCTCTTCTGTGCTGTCTGCCAAAGGGGGGTGTGAATCAGAAGCAGGCAATCTGTGACTAAAAGTGATAATTAGAAGAGAGAACGAAAGAGACGTCTCATTACCCATTATGCACGTCTGGAGGGAAAAAAAAGAATCACACAAGCCTCACTTACAGCACCTGACACGTCTATTCTCGTAGAATATATCAATCTCAACAGGAACTGTTTGCAGAGATACAGATGACGTTACACACAACAGCTCAATTTTAGACGTGAAATAACAAAAACTGCTTTATGATTTTAAACTAGTCAAGGTTAAGTCACTGAGAACCTTACTTTCAAACAAAAAAGCATCACACTTTCAAACCTACATCAATTCTTAGAACATTGTATAAAGTAAGGGATTTTGTAGTATTATATTCTGGTGTATGATTCACCAATAATACCAAACAGCTGCTAATGATCACCAATGTTGAAACCCAGTCATTAACTGAAACAGAAACAGCCGCGTAGGAGGCTTAAACCTGGTTGTGGAAGTGATGGCAAGGACTCCACAGAGCCTTGATCTAAACATCAACATAAAAATGGAACAGCCACAGTTTCATAAGTAACACATCATATTTGAAACTGAGTTTTCTTTGAGCATAAGCGCATATAAAAATACCACTCTTTGTCTCCATTGCTCAGTGTTGTGTAGACTCTGCATCATGATTTTCAGCTTATTCTTGTGCATTTCTGGTAAAAAAGATCACCGTTCTGAATATTTTATTTTATTGATTTATAGTTGAAAATTTTGCTTTAAAATGAAAAACAGATAAAAAAAAATAAACATTATGAACATTAAGAAAAGTGATTGAAATATTCTTAGCTAGAAACAATAGCAAAGCCTATATCAAATGTACTTATTCTGTAAGATAAGAATATGTATGTTTAATGTGTCAAATTTGAGTGAATTTAATTTAAAAAATACATGTAAAAAGTTTTAAATTTAATTTGACAAAAACATTCTTAGCAAATCATGAAAACTTTTAAAGACTTTTTAAAGATCCACGATAAGGGCAAAATTTAACTCAAAATACAACACGCACACAAACGATAATCATGCATTTGAGCAAAGAAACTGTTTGACGTCCAGAAAACCCAATGTTCTTTGTTGAACCTGGGGTACTTATATTTGAGTAGGTTCTGTACTAGAGGAGTCAGCAGTCAAATCTCCTCAAATAATGAGTACCTGGCTGAGTCCAGGCATCCCACCTCCAAGCCTCAAGAGCCGGTCCATTCTTGAAATCTAAGCATATAAACAAACAAAAGTCAAACAAAACTTCGAGCATTTCTGGCCCTAAAGTAACCAGATGAGCTTGAAATGCTGCTGATTCATGACATCACACATGGACCGTTCAAACACGCAAAGGTACCTCTACTATGAATTACATTTCACACATAAAACAGAACAGTAAATATTTGTGATAATGAATGCATTTGTCCTTGGTTTATCTTGCAGCCATAAAAATAAAATGTTATCCAAACATACTTCCCTGCTAAATGCTAAGCTAGTTAGCATTGAGCTAACACAAATATGCAACACTAATGAACACCAACAACCGAGAACAAGAATTTTAAGACTTCAAGACAATTAAATAAGAAACTTATGACATTTTTAAACGTATTCTGCAATCAACTAACGCTAAATTTATATTAAATTTAAACTAAAGAATATTCGTAAGGCTTAAGACAAGTACATCACTCGCTAACTTACTCAGTGGAAAAACACAAACTCCCCCAAAATGGTGATTACAAATATAAAGCAGGTATATTTTATGAAGATATACGTATACGTTATTGCTTATTTAGCTGTACAATGAAGAATGTCAGAGAACCTGCTGCTAAGTTCCAATCACTCTACAATGAATCAGCCAGAAAATCTACCGACTGTGAAACTGACAGCAACGGAGTTTTGCAAAACAGGGTCAGCATGTCTTCAAAATAAAAGTCTCCACAAATCTGTGACATTCATTTCATTTTGACCTTCTTAGAGCTAAAAAGAAGTAAATTTAAACAATGTATACTATTTATACTACTGTATACTAATTACAATGTTTTGTCTTTTTTACGTTAAAAATTTTTAAGGAGAATAATTCTTGTAGCTTTTGTGAGCCTATGTGGTTTTTGATTGATTATCAGATCTGGTAACATTAAAACAGATAACAATTCCAACTCAACTATGAGGATTATCTGAAGAACAATGATGTAGTAACTAATGGAAAAAGAGCCCAACCAAGTATCGGGTGGTTAGAAATCAATATCTTTCAGTAGTAAATATTGAACCGCTTATTACTTTCAGATGCATTCGTGCCTTATTGTTAACTTTTTTATTCTAGAAAGGTTTGATTTAAAATTAATGATTAAAAAATTTCAAAGAATTCCCAACTTAAATAGAGACATATATCTACCACTGCGCTCAACCGTTTATTTTGGATGAACATCGAGAGCCACCCCCCTCGTATTTTTTTTCTCATAATTTAGGCAGACCTCTCCTGGTAATGAGAGCTAGAAGCCACAAGAGGGAAGACTTGAGCTACTGTGGCCCCTCCAACCTGACAGTGCCCTAAATAAATCTCAGGATCCGTGCACGGTTCGTCTATAGTCAAATGTATAGATCTATAGTCAAATTTGGTGCCTATGTTCTACCTAAGTGATTTAAACTGGCCTTCAGTAGGTCTTGAGATGGAGCCAAATTTCACAATACATACCTGAAACATGAAAATTACTGCTTATATCTAAAGGAGTTTCTTGAAATAAAGACAGATTCATCACATGTGTCATCAGATGCACATGCAGTAACTTTGGATTTTCGATTAAACTGTAACATGTTTTAGATTGTGGGATTACCCAGAGGAAACCCAGAACATCTCCATTCAGGGATGAATCCTCCTTCTGAGTTGAAGTAGTACTTGTAATAAGATCATTAAGAATCTCTCACAACAAGGTGAACAGAAAGTTTTCTGCATCAATCTGATTTTCAATGATTGTGTTGTTACTCAAGGACGCCCCCTAAAGCATTGATGACAAACATGCTTAAAATGTGTTTTAAAGAATGCGCATGTTTCATGCAGCAGCCATTTTCGGGATGAAAGCGAGGCTCTGGTGGGAAGAAACCAAGAAGAGCATGAGTACATTGCTCTTATGTATGACGGTGTAGGAATGCTTTATAATCTGAGTCATTATCTCACCAACAATTATCTTCAACATTGTCCATGTAGTCTTCAATAAAACTGAGATGGGATTCAATATTTATTTTCAGCCCAATTTTCAACATCAATGATAGAAAAACTTGGCACCAGTTCCAGGTGTGTTATTAATGCCAATGTTGGATCCCTCAACTTCTTTAATGGATCATAAGATATTATCCATTAAAGTAATGCTAATGATGCTAATGATTTGTGTGTTCATCATTATAATAGACATCATTAACTCCTTTCCAAATTCATTTAATTTAATTAGGTGAAGCCTCTTATATTTCATGTTGCAGAATAAACATTTTTAAATTGACTCCATGTGATATAGTTATTCACTCCCATGCACTACGCGTGTTGTGATTGATTTTATATTAGTAAAATTCCTCTGATTTTTATCAAAGTAGGACAATACACAAAATCAACAAAGGTAAATGAGAGACATGTATTATTGCACAAATATTGCAACCAATTCTAAACACAGAATGATTATACACTTGACTCAAAGTTTGTCAAGTACTGTGCACTTTCTCATGTCAAGATTTATACATTTCTGTTTGTCTCTTTTTATTTGTACACTAGCACTAGATTTTTTCAAGACATGTGTGTTTGATTGGGTGATATGTAGGGTCATTTCCACTGGAGACTGCTAGTGTCATGCTTTGTTACAATGGTCCCAAACATTTATTTAATGTATTTAATAAGAGAAATACAGTTTTTAAAAAAAATCTGAGATTTTGTTGAGCTCAACCTGAGCATGAATCTTCTAAAAAGATAATTTTGTTTAATATAACCCTCATAAAATTTTTGAGAATGCGTATATTACAAAAGTTTAATTAGGTACCTGACAAAATTCAGGGTTTGTGAAAGAGAATGCAAAAAGAATTGCAAAAGTACTCCCCAACTTGCTCAGCTACAGAGCAATATTTACAAACACAAATATACTGTAAATCTACACAAAGAGATGTTTGAAATAGCCATAGCATAGATGCTCAAATGCTTTAGGTGTTTGGTAAAGGGGCACCTGGATTTAAACCAAGGACTTCTTAATCCCCATTCAAATGCCTGAACGCTGAGGTAACTAAATGGATACAAAAGAAAGTGCTGAAACAGGCATTTTGACGGTTCCATGGTCATATTTTTCACCAAAAACAGGTTGTTCAGTATATTAGTTAAAAAATATACATACACAGCTTACAGCTCTACATCTGTTTACAGTATGATACTGTAATTATCATGTAAGGACAACTAGTGCATTTAATAGGGTAAACCTATCAACTTTTTGCTTTCAATCAGACATTTTAATGCAAGACACTCATCTAAAGTCCAGTTTGCATATTGAAAATATCTTTAAATTTGCAGCACAGATTGCACTCAGAAAATAAATACTGTAGCTGAACTTCTCAAATAAAGGTCTGAATGTGGCGGATCCATCCCTCACAGAGGCATCTGTTTGAGTGATTCTACCCCACAGGATGCCAGAGTGACCCCATGCCAGAGTTCAAAGGAGACCCCTGCTCCTGCAAAACAACACAAGGTTTCCAGAGAGGGGCGGCATCCTTCTAACCTGACAAACACCCCACGCATGCATATACAGACGTGGACAAAATTGTTGGTACCCCTCAGTTAAAGAAGGAAAAACCCACAATTCTCACTAAAATCACTTGAAACTTACAAAAGTAACAATAAATAAAAATTTCTTTATCTGAGGGGTACCAACAATTTTGTGTGTACATATGCTTGAGGTATGACAGATTTGACCCCCAGTTTAGGATACAGCTTGCAGTTTTGACGCATCACTAACACCTTGTCGTTACATCTTATTCAGATCGAAGCTATTTTACTTCTTTGTGTGAAGCAATTTCTGATGTGCAACTTGAGCTGCTTCCACTGCATCACCCTCAGCAGGAAGTGGTAGAGTGTGTAGTGCTGATGACTTCCTGTGAAAATAAATGATTCTTTAATGATGTCTGTTGTAAAAATCCACCAAATATTAAAATATTTATTCCTTGTTAACAATGCCTCGGTCAAAGTAAAGACTAGTGAACATTTCAGGACTCACATCAACAGTTACAGCGGATATCCGACATAAAATACACTTAAAAAAATCAAAATAAATCATAAATCAAATTCTTAACTGAAGACATGTTTTACCAGCTTTTCTGCAATGTGTCAACCTACTGGTGAACACACTTATT
Organism: Danionella cerebrum; assembly: GCA_007224835.1. Classification (NCBI taxonomy): domain Eukaryota; kingdom Metazoa; phylum Chordata; class Actinopteri; order Cypriniformes; family Danionidae; genus Danionella; species Danionella cerebrum. The sequence continues at coordinate 132,094 of SRMA01026066.1, forward strand.
GTTCATTTTATTCAGGCTATTATATTTATTACAATTACAAACACAACCTCCCCCTCTATTTCTGATGCAAACTGTTTTCACTTCTAGCCCCCTCCCAACCCCCTTCCCCTCACCAGGGTTTATGATTGCTTTTAGCACGTTTCTTGTAGGTGCTAATGGAAGATCAGGTTCCCATGCTGAAACCCAAAGAGTCTGTCAGTAACAGAAAAGAACCTGTCGGGTGGTGCTAATGAAAGTACACGTTTAACTGTACTCACAATCTCATCAGATTACATCTTGAGACTGACGCGAGAGGCAACACGTAAAGGGAAGTGCTTTATAGGGTTAGTCGTGTGTTATACAACCAGTATTTCTCCTCCAAACTTCCAAAACCATTTAGTCCTGGTTATAGTTTACTGAGAAATATGAGTAAGCCATTAAAGGTATAATATGCAAGATTTCTTCAATTAAAAAGATCAGGCTCTTGATAATTAGCGGTTGGGTGCTTGAATAACATTCTGGTGATTTAAAAAAAAAAAAAATAAGAGCAACACTGTAGTTTTTAAGCTTTCAAACTAAATTTTTTATTCAGTTTGGAGGCAAAACTACTCAAAAAAGCTTTTATTACTCATTCCTCAACGTTCCAGAGCATCTGTAATGCCTGTCCTGGCACCTTGCAGCTTATAGGTTCAGGTAGTAAACCTCCTGCACAATATATTGCAATACAAAATTGTCACAACACGTATCTTGGAGCTACTGTAAGATATCCTCCTGTAGAAGCTCACCATGTGAAAAAGAGAGACATCTTCCTCTTTCATGTTTTAATCCCTCTGAATTTACCAATTTTACTGCTGCCATCTATAGGCTGGATGATTTTACAGATAAACATTAGGGATTTTTAGCTATTTCCAACTTTTTAATGTAGTTTTATTTTTAAACGACAGTCTAAACATTGAATCAGTTTCAGTAAAATAGGTCTGTATAGGGTTTCATTGAAGTTTTTTATTGTGGCCATTATTTCGTAATGTTTGTCGTATCGTGTTCAGTGTGTATCATTACACCTCTACTACTTTAGCTATAAAGTAATAAAGGCATTATAACATGGCTGTTAATGGCAATGATTTCTGATTGTAGCCACATGATAATTAGTTGCAGCAGAACCATTTTTCGTTGTGTTTCTTCTCCACTTCCATACGTCAATTAATTGTATGCCTCACCTCCTCTGCGTTTTTATTTGCAGATGAGGGGAAGGCCCTGAAAACACACATTCCCTTTGTTTCCATTGGTTGGTTTATTGTGATGATCCACCTATCCTGAATTTTTTTGATTCAGTTCAATATTTCCATTTTATTACCCATTTTTCCAATCTGGGTAAAGGGGTTCTACAGCGCACTTTGGGTTAAAGGCAGGGTATACCCAGGTCACCTGTCAATCACAAGGCAATACAAACATTCATTCTATTCACCTGACATTGGGCTTTCCAGATGAACTCAAAAGAAAACCCACAAGCATGGCGAGAAAATGCAAACTTCTCTCAGGAAACCCTCCGGCTGGCCTCGAACTACTGAAAGGACACAGTGCTACCCACTGCACCACCATGCCATCCACATTGAAATTCATTTTGCAGCACTTTTATGTTTATTAATGTCAATCATTTTCAATCCATTTCAGGGTCACAGGGTTCTACTGGTGCCTACAGCAGGCGAGTTTATGAATATTTTAATTGTATATGTTTTAAATGGGTGTGATTTATATATAAATAAACAGGCCACAATATCTTTAAGAGTGAAATTTATCTTAACTTGTCTCAAAATTATCTCGATGAAAAAATGTCATTAATTATTCGTATTATGGAAAGTATTATGGAAAAACACAAGAAAACATTGTAAATTCTCCAATGAGAGGTTTATTTGATTGATTAATAAGAATTAACTTTAGAGCAACTTCACTCATATCCATGTGTAATACTGAATGTTGCATTCTACACTTTCAAATCACAGCCATCGCTCCCAGTAAAATCATTAAACAACAGAAAAAAAGATTTGAAAACTACATAGAACATGGGGAGTAAAGCAGATGGGGAATGACTAGTTTTGTATCTAAGCATTCCATCTCCATGGAAGTGGGGACCTGCTCAATTCTGGAGTCAGCCTCTAGTGGTCAGCAAGTGTCCCAGGGATATTTTAAGTAACGTTCATTTAGTCTATTTCAACAAATGTTTTGTGGACTTATTGGCTGTGCTCATGCCATACAAAAAATCAAACACCTGTAGACTCATTTTCCTTAGTTTAGAATTGTTTGGAATTATTTTGGCAGTAATATGATCAATATTTGCTGGGAGGCTTTTTCTGCTACAAAATTGAGACTGTTACACTGGTTTTGATTTTGTTAACTTCTCGGATGAGCCTCATTCGGCCAATCAATGAAGTTTCAGTCATTTCCAGTAATGCATCAGAGGGAAAGTGGGAGGTTGCAGCTTAGTCTTGATGAACTCTCAGTGAAGAAACTGAGCATATTTTCAGAAACCATGTTTGAAATGATTGGAATTGCAAAAATGAAACAAGACTAAACCGCAAACCACCAATCTGATTCTTTACTCAAACAAACCAAATGGCTTCAGTTAGCAATTTAAAATACCCCAACATATTTAGTTTGAAAGTTGATAAGAAAATTACATCCCCCAAATTATCCATTTTGGGTAGAAAGCATTGCACAAACATAGTTTTCTGCAGTGTGTGAACGAGCGAGTGAAGGAATGGTTGTGAAAACCAGACCTCTTCACTGGTATGTGAATAATGCGCTCAGACCCCCCCCAAACCCATCTCGAAAACACACACTCCCTTTCTCCTGAGCACAAATGTAACCCCCAATCCAGCACGAGGGGCTCATTTGGAGGAATCTCAGTCTCCAGGCCCCTTGGCCATAAATGCCTGGAGCCCCTCTCTTCTGACCACCCACCATCCCAGGGCTCCTCCAGCAGGACAGGATCTAGTTACAGTTTCTCCCTCTGGCCAGCTGGAGATAAGAGCTTAGGACTTCAAGTAAAGTCTGCAGATCAACTCTAAACTGGCTCAATATGGGATTCTGGGGCTTCGGTCGATCATATTACTATTGCATTAGAGCAGGGGCCTCTCGAGTACTGGATGCCAAGAGCATATTGTACTGCTTTTGAACAAAACAACATCGCCAACGTTCACAAACATGGAAGTGATAGGAATGCGAGTCAATATGTGGAGAATTTCGTCACGGCTGTGTGGTGGAGGATGTGTGTTTTGGTGGTGGAAGGGGGAGGATGGTCATTCCTGGAATGCTGAGAGTAAAAGTTCATAGATCCGATTACAGGAAGGAAACCACACGAGAAAAAAAAAAACTCTGAGAGGAAACAGACTTCAAAACGCCTCCTAGTTTGCAGCTCTCTGAATCAGCTTCAGCTCCTGTTCAAAATGCACTTTTGGTTCATTTTCTATAGGTTGAAAGAACATTTACTAAATTTGCTTTTGCGAATGATCTGTTTCTGTTCATCATTTATAATGCATCAATGCAATAAATGCAACAACTTTGTTTGGTATCTTCTATGGTTTGCTTTAGAAATTGTGAAATGAATAATTTAAGTGATGCACCATTCAGTCGTCTTGGAATAAAAAGGTTTATGAAGAATGATTAAGTTCATGTATATTCTACTCTTTAATGAATGCATGTTTGGCGAACTTCACACAAACACACACCCTGGACAGGTCACTAGTACATTATAGAGACATACACACTCACAATGTAACAAATCGACACAATGCACACATGGCTCAAGTGCATGACAAAACCTTTGTTTCAAAAAGTTTTTGAGAATCATATTTTACTAAAACTGCATTTTTCCATTTCAAATGTACTGTACATGGTACCCTTAGCAAGTGCAGGAAAGTTAATCCATGCATTCAGGAGCTATAGAATGGATTTTTGTAATGCTTCATTAGCTGCTGGTCAGTTTCCTCCTTAAATAAAATGCAGCTAGTTCAGGACGCAGCTGCTAGAGTCCTCACGAGAAAAAGAAAGTATGATCATATCCCAGCAATTCCATCCTCGCTGCTCTGGCTTCCTATTGATACAGCATTGATTACAAAATACTGCAACTAGCATTTAATGACTTGAACAGTCTAGCTAGCGAGGAGCTGCTCTCACACTATATCCCTGTTAGATCTCTACCATCACAGGGTGCAGGGCTATTAGTTGTTCCTAAAATAGTAAAAGTCACCGGAGGAGTAAGGGCCTTCTCACATCTAACACCAAAGATTAAAACACAATTGAGCTAAAAACCTAATTCTTTTTTGGTCTCTACTGCTGCTAACTGTTCCCAGGTAATGACTGCTGAGTATTTTCCTGCTTAAGAAACACTGAATCCTAGTTTTATTAACTTTAGCTTGCTCTAACTGTTTTTCTATTGGTTTAATCTGTTTTCCAGGTGGTGTTTAGCTTGTTGGGGTTTTTTTAGACATCAGCAGCCACATGGACTAGCCCTGGCTTTACCTGGCTTGATCCCCCCTGTGAGGTGACCACCACCCTTGGCACACCTATTTGGGGTTCAATAGCATGTAGCTTACCCATGTAGCTCCCCATGTGAATTGGAATTGCTAGTGTGGGTTTCTCCCTCCAGGAGCTGTGATTTTGCCACACGTATAAGATGCATGCACTAGGCTTGTAATTGAATTAAATATTCTGAAAACTTTTACATGTATTTTAATTGATTGACAAAACACTGTCATTTCACACCCTGCATTTGTCTGATAAAAACTGTTTAATTTTGACCTCTGCCCAAAAAAGAAACAAGAAGCTTTACCTAAGCCATTCTTTCCCACAAAACGTGCGTATACTAAAACTAATCCACATTAGACTCCTCCTATGAAGATGCTTTGCAACAACTGCATAAAAGCGCTACGTAAATACATTAGCCATGGTCGGCTGAAGTCACAGCCAAGTGAATAACCTGTGAAACACAACTAGTGAAGCATGTCTCCAGTCTTGTGATGCATTAAAAATAATTACCCCCCCCCCATCCCCCCAGACTCGGGCCATTTTGAGTCCATTTGACAAGTGCCAGATGTACCAGACAATAGCCAAATCTGAGCCACACTTGTTTGTCCACTGGGTTCTCTGGTGTGTTCATTGTAGACGTACATGCTTTTTTCTATCTTTGGGAGGAAATCGGAGAGCACAGAGGAAGCTTAAACAAATATGCTTTGCTAAAGGTGTTAATTACTTAACTGACACTTCTTTATTTTACTCTAGAAACACATTTTTTAGTGGTATTGTAAGACAAGATCCTACTGACCTGGTCAAAAATAGCTCTGTTAAAGTGATTTGTTTTGGAGTCTGATTATTTTCAACATTCTGATCTTCCACCAAACAGGTGTTTCCAAGTTGTTGTACTCTTAAAAAGTTCATTTGAGTAAAATACATCTTTACACCCAACAGTTCAACAAAAATTATTTTGAATGAATTCTCTCAGACAAGTAAATATTCAGTCAGTCTATAAATGTCTACCACCTTGTCTACTGGGAACTAGCCGAAATTCATCTTGTGCAAAAGACACCGGTCTACAAAAAAAAGCAATCAGATTCTAACATATCCATTGTGGCCAAGACCTAAGAGCCTTCTTGCCTTCACAAGAAGACCTCTGAGTAAGCAGCTTGGTAAAAATCAAGATTATACACAAATGGAAGATTCACGCTTTCTTAGTCTAGGGCTCTACAAAAATTCATGATTGTGGCATACATGACACATGATTGTTATAGGTATTTTTACAAGAATTTAAAATGTACTGGAACCTGACATTTTTCTAAGTTCAGAGGGTCATAAGTTCCCCGGTAACAAAATGCCTTTTCTTTTTTACGACTGAGACTTCTTTCCCAAGCCTTCCCCAACAACCCCAGATTCCTGCCTTCCTCTCCAGCCAGCAGATTTTTATGTGGTTTGACCGGGTCTCTGGAGCAGTAAAGAACAGAGATATGAGCAGTGAGTGAGATCCATTTGGCCAGTAAGTGAACCGTGCTTTGTAAGGCTCCCAGTAGGTGCTGGCAGTGGCCTGAGGGAAGAGGAAGCTCCTCTGGGACTCCAGAGAACAGCACATGCCATCTATTATTCAGTAACAGGCTTTGAGAATGCCAGCCAGGAGCTTACCGTGAAATACATCCTGTACTTATAGGCTCCAAAAATAGAGCAGTTCAGGTTTTGCTGACCGCGAGTCTAAAAAAAGGCAAATTAAATATATAAATAAATTCGTTTCAAGGAAAAAAAATGTGATTCCTTTTTTTGTTGCAATGTGTTCAATACAAACATCTGCCTACCTTATGTTTGTGTTATATTTATTCTTGAAATCAAAGTCGCACGTATGTTGATATTTCAATGAAAGCATCATTTTAAGTTGAGGTTGGATATTTGTTTATTTTTTATTGGTTAAATGCTGGGGCTACAGACATTTGATCAAACCCCAATGATTTTAGCTTTGGGGCCTAATAAACTAATACTCCAACACCCGCAGATTTCCAAAACGAATTATATTTATGTGAGAAGTGTTTGGAGCCAAGAACCGCATTGGTTTTAGAGTTAGGAATTGGATATGCAAAGGCATCTTTTGATGAACACAAACAAATAAAAGACTTTTCTTTTAACATAAACACAACCTAGGCTAGACTAAGCTAATTTGTAAGCAAAACAAATACCATGGCTTGAATTGAAATAACCTTCAGCAACCTGCCTGTGTGAAGTATTTATCCGGTTAGTGGTGAGGGTGAAGTTAATTGGGAACGCCTGGTGATGGTTAATGAACACCTGCAGATGACAAGGTTAAATAAGTTTTCATGGCTGATTACCTGAATTGGCATTTTCCAGCAGCTTAATACATTTGGTGATTACTGTCACATGAAGAAGATTTAACAGAAAACTCTGCTTTATTTAGCTTGAACACTCGAGCTAACAGCTAAATACCATGCTGCCTTGATGAAAGAGAGAGAGACAAAGGTGGAGGGGGAGGGGGAAGAAAGAAATGCTTTAAAGTGCCTTTTGAGTCACACTACTTTATTATTCTACAATATGCAACAATGGAGACCCTCAAGGAGTGGTATTTGTCTATGCTGTATATGTTTAGAACTCTCACACATTATGGCGCATGGAGTGTGGTGATTCTTGATCATGATGTCCAATCTGTGAGCTCAACACCTGACCAACGATCAACAGGATGTTGTTTCATGTTTCTCTTTCCAGTCAGAGAAAACAATCCCCTCTGCCCTACACTTGATTTAGGGTATGAAACTGTACCACTAAATGTTAACAGACAAAAAATGGGAAAGCCCCCAAAAATATGCAGAGTCAAGCCTTGTCATTACGAAATTAGTAGGAAGATCAGCAAAAGACACTGAAAGATCATCAAAGCCTCCCAACAACTCTTGGAACTTCCAGGAGTTCTTGGAAAAAACTTGGATATCCTCAAAAGTTACGTTTTTTTCCCAAACAGTTTTAATCATTTTGAAAGTTATCTATACAGTGAACAAATTGTTGTTTGTTTGTTTTAAATACTTGGCGCTTTAATTCACAGATGTGATTGACAGCTACACGGAAAAGAGCTGACTTAACGCTATCATCACGTCATGATGCGTGTGAGAGGGGCGTGTGTGAGCCGGAGTCGAGGTGGAGCTCTGAAACTATAACAGTAACATCCTTATCAGAAAGTCAGCAGTGCCCAGGTCAGCTCGGCGGTAGCCTCATATTAGCCCAATGGCAGTAGACGGTGTTGCATTGTCCATGTTTCCTTATATATGTGCAGAACACTGGGACTCCAGGGCTGAAATTGGTGACCCCTGCCATGGACATTTGGATGATACATCTCAACCTACCGCCATTGGGCCATTTGAGGCAGAAATGAGTGGGAATTGGGTGCTGACATGACAGCAATACTCAGAGGGACGCAACAGGCGGTTGCAAATGCACAGGACACCAAACAGCCTAGGACCACCCCTGCCATCTTCGCCTAGATCCCCTTCTCTTCATCTTTTACTCCTCTAATTTTGAGTAATTCCTGCTCCTCTTGCATCTGCACCCAAGCAAAAGGTGTTATGAGTATTTCTGTGTTCTCAAAACAAAATAATTATTATTTTACAAATAATTTATTCATTTTATTAACATTATTCAAAATGTACTATTATCTGTTCCTTCCTTTTAGCTTGATAAAATACAAAGAGCACATTTTAATAATTCGTAAAGTTGCTTGAAATGCTCTCCTTGTGGCCATACAGCAGTGCTCAGTGCATGAATCCAGACATTTTCCTAAGGCACATTTTGAAGTTCATTCCTCATTTATGAGAATTGAATGAGTCAGCCTGTGCTGTGTGTTAAATTGCTTTCAGCTGAGTTCAACTGTTCCGCTCCAGAAGGGTTTAAACATGGCGGTTGTAAAAGCATCCAGCTTTTTTGGCTCAATACGGCTAAACTGTCTTTACTGTTACAGGCTCACCTGGCTCAGATGAGTCATTAAAATGCATCATGTTTAATGCAGCAGGATGTAGATCAATGGCGCTCTTCTGAAACTCTAAACCACTGTGTTTTAAATAAAAAAATAGAGTCAATAGAGAATGTGCAGCCAGTTGTTACACTGCATTTGACTGGCAAAATGGATCATTTTTCTCAACCTCAATAATTAAAGAGGCATTGGAAGTCCGTCCCCTCTGTCAGATATAAGCGGTTCACCCCCTTCATGAAAAATGATCCAGGCACCTTCGGATGAAGACATTGATTCGAGAACAAGCCTGACTCAAATAAGCAGAAACACTGTGTTCATGGGTTAGACATTCTTTAGCTTCTACATGCCAGCATGTACAGTACATAGTGGATAAACATAGCAAGAGATATCTGTAGATTGAACTGATGCACTTGATGTTTCACTGAGCTCTGTACTTGAGAGGTTTAGGCTGTAGAAAGAAAGCTATTCTCTGCTCTCGAGGGAGAAGAACTTCCTGTGACAGTGTATGGTTGATGAAGGTGAAAATGTGCTTAGTAAAACCGCCACTTATGCTGTGGTATTGCAGTTATTATGAGTAGGAATCTCGGCTTATGCAACAGAACAGGAAGCTAAGAAAAACCGTATTACTGCAGCTTATCTCTGCACCTTTATTACAGTTGGTAAAATATATGTTCAAAAAGTAGTCACCCTACATAACAACTGAATAGAAAAACTACTATAGGCACCTGGGCAAATATTATTTTTGAAAGAATGGGCCACTCTCAGGGGCACAGTGAAGTCCAGCATGCTACTTTGATAGGATATCTGTCTAGGAAGTCTAGTTATAACAAAGTGGAAGCAATGAGAGCAAATGGTTAAAACTTTTAATGACCATATGGGGTCATCATATTTAGTCACCAACTTTCTGCAGTTCTACCATCCTCCAAACTTAAGATCTTCAGACCTAGCTCAAGAACAGTACGAGAGCTTCATGGAATGGGTTTCTACGGTAACATGACACCGCCTACTGCCAATATGAGTTTTTTTCCGAGACGGACTAGAGGCTACTATTGAGCGGTGGACATGCACGCACACGATTTCCTAATAAGGATGGAACCAGTCTGACTTGCACACTCAGACAGTTATATAACTTATTTTGTAATCATAAATAAGGATTTGAGAACGACATCTCTGAATTTGATTGTTGGCAGCATAAATGATCTTCTGTAAAGGTGTCAATCACATGTTCCTGCCTAGTTTTTTAGATAAAAATTGAGCCGTCGTGAAGCACACGAAAATAAACTTGAACCAAAAAAAAAACTATTGGACTTTGTTTACTGTGTAGATTACTTTTGGAAATCATTAAAACCTTTTGTGTAAATAATGTAACTTCTCAGGAAATTATTTTTAAAGTTCAGCACAAATTCTACAGCCAGCACCATGAGGTCAATCGCCGCGGTTTGGCTTCACTCTGCCAGCCATGTGTGATACACTTGGTTAAAACGTGCTCGAAAAGTTACAGAATTTTGCTCACACATCCAAACTGGTAAAAATTACCGGTATTGTGTGATTGGGGTTCGAAAAGTGGATGTTAAAATTGACCTATTCCATTTTAGCAGTCTGTCGTAGGTGAATGAAATTTGTGTGTAGCGTACCAAGACTTAAATATAACGATCACGTTTCTAAAATCGACAGGAAGTCTGTTATCTTGCAAAAACCTCTAAAAATGGTCACTTTTTCTCGAGTCAAACTTTAGATCTCTTTCTAGAGAATTTATATGTCCATGTTTACAATTTTCACTTGATAACATCTCTTAAATTAAGATTGATCATAGTTCACAGTGCAACAAACTGGCCACTGATGGGTGATGGCGGCACAGTCCTTTGATTACAGCTTGCAGCTTTAATATGTTATTGTACCTTCATTAATACAAAAATGTTTCACAGGTAACAGCGTAGTTGTAGACTTTCTTAAATGAGACCAAGACGGGACCGAAACTGGAGAGAGTCAAGGTCTCAAATTTGCACAAAACATACATGAACTTGGGTGTAGAAAAATGGTAGCAGGTGCTCTGGACTGATGAGTCCACATTTCCAATATTTGGCTCTAGCAGACGTCAGCTCATTAAAGGGCTATAGAGTGGAAAAAAAGAGAGAGCAACAGTGAATCATGAAAAAGGTTGCTTGAGCATTTGCGGCTGGTTTTCTGCAAATGGAGTTGGAGATTTGATCAGATTTAATGTTGATCTCAATGCTGAGAAATACAGACATGTACTTATCCATCATACAATGCCCTCGGGGGGTAGTAGGTTTTGGTCCCAAATTTATTATGCAGCAAAACAGCAACCACAAACATACAGCCAAAGTCACTAATGAGGTTTCACACCTGACTTGTTTAGTTCTATTCAAATAAATTAGAGTTCGCTTTCTCTTGTGGTTTGGTTCGTTAGAGCAGGTAGGAAAGCACCAACTGAACAAAAAACAGTACTAAAACCTGTCAAGATGTTTGGAACCAGTACAGTTCCTTCAACAATGGTGTGCAAGTGTACCTAGAAAAATTGCTGCTGTTTTGAAAGCAATGGGTGGTCACAACAAATGTTGTTTTGATTAGTTCTTTCATTGTATTTCATTAGCAGATGAAAATAAATTATTAACACTTCTGTTTTTGGAAGCATTCTTTGTTTGCAGCATTTTCACACCTGCCTGACTCTTTAGAAGAGTGCTGGATGTTCCAGTGTAATATTAAATTGAACAATTAATTTCATTACTAGATTTAAATTATTTGACATTTACTGTCATTATTATTTTATTATACCAAATAATCACTAATGTTATCAATTTTATATATCCTCTTTAAAAGCTCCTGCTGCAGATATTCTGAGTCACTTCACAACCCTAGAAGTCTCTGCATGCACCGGTTAAGCAGTAATGACAAACACACCTAATGCTTAATTGTGATTTCAAATAAAATGTGTAGGTTTCAACATTTTAGTTTATTCATTTTGGTAATTTTAAAAAACAAACATTTCAACAGTTATGAAATGATTTCAAGGTAATTCAAACAATAATGTGCGATCTTTCAGTCCGTTTTACAGACCCCAAAATTGGTGCCATCAGTGCCATCTAGGGGTGAAAATAAGGTGTAACCCTTGGAAGTATAACACCTGTTATATGACCAGAAATTTTGCTTCTTTTTTTTTTGTTCCAGTGCCTGAAGCTACTGTCACGGGAAGTAAACCTCCTGCCATAGAAGATCCTTGAGTTCTTGTGTCATCTAGGAAGTCTCATCTTCTAATATGTAGCTGTATTTGCAAATGAAACTTGTGACTTTTGGAATGTATTGAATCTGCCTGTCTTTTCTTCAGAACAGTAATTTATTCTGTGCTGGAGCAGCTGATGCCACTTGAAATATCAACAGTGAATGGTTGAGGTTCTAAGATGTAACATATAGATGTGCTTGAATCATTTGAGTGCAGACTGCTTTGTGAACCAGGGTCAGTATAATAAGGGTTTGTAAAGAGAGTAATTGGGGACGTTGGAGCTGTAAAGAATGCATGTGATCAAGCATCAGCTCCACAACAAGTGAGTGCATTTGTTTTAAAAGAATTTAAAATATTTATCAGCAGTGAGAGGTGGTGCGACGAGGAGCGTAAGTATATGCATTGCCTGACTTTACACAGAAGTATAAATCAGGATTTAACTTTTATACAAACTTTTCAGAAAACAGACTCAATTCGATTTATATTATTCTTTAAGTACCACCCCATTGGCAAGTGATTTTGCATGTTCTCTCTATATAAATCGGGCACTTGAAAATTGTCCTTGTGTGTATGGACTTGCATTTGTTTAGTTAACTGTATAAAAATATGGATTTATGTGGGGTGTGGGGAAGGGGCAGAGAGATGCAATGCTTGGGTCCATGTATTCTGAAATGAAATACCACCTTCATTGCTAGTCAATGGCTGCAGCCACCACGTACACCTTTAACTATTATTTTTAATGAAATTGATTAGTAATAAAACACCTACTTCCCACAGTAGTTACAAAGCAAAAGCAAAATTTGATGGTACTAGAATATAAGTGCATTTCTTTTGTGGAGTAAGTTCTTTTAGATTAACATGACATGTCTTAGGGAAGATCGGATGATTGCTGCCAAGTGGATACCTAAAGTGCTCTACAAATGCAATGAGGGGATGTCCACCTGCTTGAAACTTTTATGTTTGCAAAAGACTGTAAAACAACTACGACAAATTATTAGCGATGCATGTCATACATCATGAAAATGCTAAAAGCAGTAATAACTGGCTTTTTCATCCTGCAGCAATTCATTAGACAAGTAATTACATCTTATAATTAGGTTTTGATGGATTTTTGTAATGATGTTTCAAGCTGCAGTCCATCATAGACACAATCAGCCTTATGTGTCAGCTGGGGGCGTGGCTTGGAGGTGGACTATGTGCAGGATAAAAGAACAGATCCCCCATCTTTGGTTAGATTCCCAGCTTTACAAAAGCAATGAATCCACATTTCTAGCAACAATTAGTTTCTTGAAGTATTGTATAAATTTGTCCTGAATTATTTCAGGAGCCATGTCTTTAGAAGGTGTTAAGACTGCAGTATGTTTTGTGTACTGGCTTTTTTAGGTACAAATTTGTACCAAAATGATTTTGCATGGTGTCAGATATAATGTTGTATATACAGTGAGGGAAATAAGTATTTGAACACCCTGCTATTTTGCAAGTTCTCCCACTTATAAAACACGGAGGGGTCTGAAATTTTCAGCATAGGTGCACGTCCACTGTGAGAGACATCATCTAAAAAGAAAAATCCAGAAATCACGATGTATGATTTTTTAAAACCGTTTATTTGTATGATACAGCAGGAAATAAGTATTTGAACACCTGTCTATCAGCTAGAATTCTGACCTTCAAAGTCCTGTTAGTCCAACTTAAAAAAATCCACCTCCACTCCATTTATTATCCTAAATTAGATGCACCTGGTTAAGATCGTTAGCTGCATAAAGACACCTGTCCACCCCGAACAATCAGTAAGACTCCAACTACTACCATGGCCAAGACCAAAGAGCTGTCCAAAGACAACAGAGACAAAAATTGTTCACCTCCACAAGGATGGAAAGGGCTACGGGGGATTTTGGGGATGTTTCTCTGCACATGGGACAGGGCGACTGCACTGTATTAAGGAGAAGATGACCAGGGACATGTATTGAGAGATTTTGGGAAACAACCCTAAGTTAGAGCTCTAAGATGGATCGAGGCTGGGTCTTCCAACATGACAATGATCCGAAGCACACAGCCAGGAGAACAAAGGAGTGGCTTCGTAAGAAGCATATCAAGATTCTGGCATGGCCTAGCTAGCCTCCAGACCTAAACCCAATTGAAAGCCTTTGGAGGGAGCTAAAACTTTGTGTGTCCCAGAAACCCCAATGAGTGAGCCAAAGGAGTAGGCCAAAATCCCTCCTGCAGTGTGTGCAAACCTGCAGAAAACTACAGGAAGTGTTTGACCTCTCTAATCACAAACAAAGGCTACTGTACCAAGTATCAACATTTATTTTCTCGAGTGTTCGAATACTTATTTCCCTCTGTATCATACAAATAAATAGTTTAAAAAATCATACATCATGATTTCTGGATTTTTTTTTTTAGATCATGTATCTGACAGTGGACGTGCACCTACTCTGAAAATTTCAGACCCCTCCATGATTTATAAGTGGGAGAACTTGCAACATAGCAGGGTGTTCAAATACTTATTTCCATCACTGTAAATCAGTGGATAATTCTAATGGTGAGCCAGAGATATTAAGACCACCAGTCTGAGGCCAGAGGCTAAGTAAAATATACTATTTTTTTTGCTCAGTGCTGTTAAAACAATTTTGATCACTTGGTTGTTTTAACAAAGTTTGAGTGTTTTTGTCATAATGTTGTTGACTGCCATTGTCTGTAAGAATTTACTTCTTACCATAGATTACTTTTCCTTCTCCAAACATTGCTTTAGTCTCACATTTTTACACCCACATTTGTTTTTCTGAATGATTTGCATCTCTCCCCTCAGCTCACCATAGTATTGCCAGACTACACATTTCACATGCTTTCATGTCAGTGTGCTTGTTGTCTTATGGGAAAAATTGTCTCTTAGAAATTTCTTCACGTTCAGATGATGCGACCCAGCTTTTGTTTAATTCTTTGACACATAAATTGCAAGGTAATTAAAATAAAAATATGAGAAAATGTGCGCTCCTCTTTCAGTTTCATTTTACAGATCACAAATCAGTGCCATCTACTGGTGAAAAGAAGGGATAACCCTTGGAATTACAAGACCTGTGATATGGCTTGTGTTTTTCAAAGAATACACAAAAACTGCATGGAACAGTGTATAAGGTTTAGGGAATGTTTGTTTGTTTTTATACAATTTTCACATTGTTTTGACCTTGTCTTTGCTATTTTGGGGGATTTATAAATTGCCTTAACACTTTTTTAATAAATTTTAATAAATAACAGATACAACATTTTTGTACAATTTTAGCTTTCTTGTGGAATTGTTGTGTAATGTAATGAAATAAAGAAAAAAGATGGTATGGTTGTATTAAAAATTTATAGCAAGCATTGCAACAAATTTTTACACCAAATTGTAAAGTTGTAAAAATTGCAACAAAAAAAACAAACATTTATAACACATGGTTAAATAACATGTTTTAAAACTTGGTGATAACAATCATCCAGTTTATAATCTTTATGCACTGCCCACAGGAAATGGAGTCAATCAGAATGAAAATAAAATTCAGATCACAAGCTGATCCAACTTCTTCCTCAAGACAGTTCAAATAAGATTCACCGGAAAGTGGCCTCCACATGTCTGTGTTCTCCTTAGAATGTCTGGGCACGCTCATTTCGAGACAACTGCTGTTTTCCTGGGGGATCTCCTTGTATACCTGGATCAGGGAATCACTCAACTCATAGACACTGGTGCTATGATGGTGCTCAACTCATAGACACTGGTTTATGGATAAAACATGAGTTAATCTCCCCAAGGTGCTTGATTTTATTCAGGTCTGGAATGCCAGTCCATGGCAAAGTCTTCATCATGCGTAACCTTATATTTAGTTCTAATATTGTTTACTCAGATAGGAATTCAGTGTTTTGTTTTTCCTAAAGCGGAAATATATCAATAGCCACATAAGAGTAAGTGAGGGGGCGTATAAAAGGGATACAACTAAAGCGTTGACTCTCTTTATCTCTTAAGTGAATGCAATAGAATAGCTTAGGGGACTTTTCAGACTGGGAACGTTTCTTCTATTCCATTTCTGAAACGGTTGCTCTACCTCCAAGCCCTTGTTCACACAGCAACTTCTGACCCGTTTCAGAGACACTTGCGAACTGACATCACCAGAATCATGTTGCATGGACAGAAGAAGAAGAGGACGAAAGTCACTGAAAATTCCTGTTGAGGTGTGAATGAAGGCTCTCGTCCGCTCAAAATTTCGAGGA
This sequence comes from Danionella cerebrum, assembly GCA_007224835.1. Classification (NCBI taxonomy): domain Eukaryota; kingdom Metazoa; phylum Chordata; class Actinopteri; order Cypriniformes; family Danionidae; genus Danionella; species Danionella cerebrum. The sequence goes on from SRMA01026066.1 coordinate 148,056, forward strand.
CACATTGGACTTTGCCCCTCCACAAACATGCTTTCCCCACCATGTTGATGTGTGTACTTTATTACGTCACATTGAGCAACGGCAACTTCCGTCCATCCCTCCAAAACTCCTGGAAACTAGATACAGGCACCAGTCTGAAAGGGCCCTAAGATGCTAAGACAACACAGCTGCTCGGTCGTTTCAACCTACAATTTTTTTCTGAATCTTTGCTTTTAATATAAGAAGAAGAAAGTTCCACCACGTGGTCCATCTGTCTAACCTGTCAAGGGTCTGTGTGGGCATCACTTCTCTTCCACAGACCATCACTGTTTTCACAGAAACATGCACATTAGTGACCCATTGGTCTAGGCTTTTGAAGTTTTTTGACGTTTAGGTAAGTAAACACGGATGTCCTGCTGGAAATCAGCAACAACGTAGCCAGCTATGTCAAGAGGAAATCCTGAAGAAGTTCACCTCTGAGTGGAGAAGTGGAGTAGCTGAAAGAGCCGTCTGAGAATGGAGGAGAATGTATCTTAGAGAACGGCAAAGATTACACAAGACACTGTGTTGGGAATTTTGTTGCGAGTGCATAGACCCAGGTACGGATAGTGCATACATATACCCAGGGTTTTTTTAAATCCAATCAGAAAACACTCACTTTCAAGGAAGCGTACTTGTGCAAGTCTGTCTTGTGGTGTCTTGTTAACTGCTTTAAATTATGTCAAATTATTATTATTATTATTATTATTATTATTATTATTATTATTATTATCATCCCAACAGCTTGACTTTACTGACAACATAACACAGGCAGTGGTAATGACGGCATCAGCTGTTATCAACAAGTTAAAGCAATGTGTGTTACTATGGTAAATGGTTAAGCTCTGCTTTATTCGTAAGATAACCCCTCTGTATGAAAACTCTACACAAAGGTCACAATACAGATAAACGCTTGGAAAAGGAAGATCAAAGACTTACAGAAGAGATTTATGTACGATTATGAAATTCAGTTCTCTACGCCATGAAAACACAAGACCCTTGCCTCTGATTGGCCACAGTCATGTTTTGGTATTGTTTTCTGAAGGAAAGATGAATCTTACCCTACTTTTATGGTTCTCATGCTTACTGAAAGGTGTGGGACTAAAACCTGCATGGCTGCAGCTTTGGACATCCCTGGTCTTATCAAATGGTTAAGATAAGATCCATATCTTTTTCAATTTGTGGTGCGCATCACGTGATCATGGTTTAATGACCTTTTCCGTCTTTTACTATTAATTCTTTTTTTCTAAGACATTTTTGCCCTCGAAAGCCGCAAAGAGCTACATAATGACAATGACACCAGTATTAATAAAAGTGTCAAACCAGCTACAAAAACATATTTCGAATGGCATCTTGATTAACCCATGTGTCATGATCACAGAATTTTGATGCTTGCTGTTATAATTAGTTAAATTCTTTGATATTCTGGGTCTTTTACAATCAGTCTGAAATGAAACCTGGCTTTGGGTGACGCTGGAATGTAATTTCCCACTGGCTGTGCGATGGAATCAATGAGCTGTAAATCAACATCTGAATCCAGTTTTATGTGTCAGGTAAAGCTGTGTATCTGTTCTGTGGGCTTGACCTTTTCCCTGCTGCCATTCATCCAGAGTGTCATGGGAGATTAGAGTGTCGTAGAGAGAAAGAGAGAGAGGTTGCATGCTCACTCAACTGCTCTATTTGTGTCCGGGCATAAAGCCAATGCTTCTGACTACACACCATGGCCTTGGGAAGGGCCATCCACGCTCTGAAACACACCGTTGTGCTGAGTCTATGTGTGTTAGTCTCTAAATGTATGTGAGTGTGTGAGTTTACCTGGGAGTGAACTCTGTTAGCCTAGCGTACTTGTTTGTGCAGTCTGCAAATTTATGGAAAAGGACGTGAACGCAACAGGGGATTGCACAAGCACAAGAGCCGAGACACGCAGACTCAACACAGTGTTTACTGACTCCGTTTGGATGGTCGCATGGCAACGTCAGCAGCCCAGTCACTGCGGGCCACTATTGCTTTGTTTTGCTGTATTGTAACTGTGGGGAGAAGTGTGTCTGTCTGTGTGTAATGGAAGAGGAATGCGTGTTAAAACCCATGACTTTTAGACAGGAAGTGACAACACCCAAATGGCGCTGTGAGCAATTGGGTTTGTGCGTTTGCTCACTTGCTTAAGCTGCTTTCTGGGATTTTTCACACAGGGCTTTCATATTATAACTATAAGGATGCTTAGTTTATGCATTTTAATAATTGAGCATGCACTTTCTTTACATTGCATTCGTTTTTTTCAAAATATTCCAAATAGGCGTAATTAATATTTTCTGAAGGTTCATGTTTTAATTTGATCTTAACATATAAGACAATTCTGCAAAACTATCTGTTTCCTGTGTTCGTTTTCTAACTGGTCCTTTTATTTATCACAGGAACATGTCCGAAATATAATGTTGTTGCGTGACATCCAAATAAATGAAGATTTCTTATTTCTATTACTGCAGTATTTCCAGTGTTTTATTGTCTAATACATATATTCTGCTACAGCAGCTACAGTTCCTTCCAACACAGCATGAGAAACAACAAAGCATTTATTGAGAAATAAGAGGAACATTAAAATGTTTAAATAGTTCTATCTATATGTCTCTAAATGCCTCTATATCTCTGTCTCTGTGATATTCTCATCTTTAATTGAGAAAAGTATTTTAATGGGGCAATGATACCAGAACTGAGAAACCAAAAAGTGATATTTTCACTTCACCTGCCTCTTTATTAGGTACACCTGCCCAACTGCTCGGTAACGCAAAGTCCTAATCAGCCAATCACATGGCAGCAACTCAATGCATTTAGGCATGTAGATGTGGTCACAGTGGTCTGCTGCAGTTCAAACCAAATATCAGAAAGGTGATATAAATAACTTTGAAAGTGGCATTGTTGTTGGTGCCAGACAGGAAGGTCTGAGTAGTTCAGAAACTGTTTATCAATGGGATTTCCACACAAAACAACGCTAAGGTTTACAGAAAATGGTCAGAAAAAGAGAAAATATAAAGTGTGATAGGCTACAGCAGCAGAAGACCACACCAGGTGCCCCTCCTGTCAACTACGAACAGGAAACTGGGGCTGCAATTCGCACAGGCTCTGTATTTTTCCAGAGGCCTCGAGTATGCTAAGAGATAGATATAGATAGACAACTGCTAGGTTTCAGTGTATGTTTCAAAAAGATTTTTTGATATTTGTTTAAAACAAAGATTACAAGTCATTTAAAATGTGAGATCATCTTTCAGTGTCATTTTACACACCCTAAATCGGTGCCATCAGTGGCATCTATTGGTGAAAAGAATAGACAACCCTTGTAAGTACAATACCTGTGACATGGCTTGTGTTTTTCAAAGTTCTGAAAATATTGGGGGTTGTCCTAAAACTGAGATCCAGAAAATTGTAAAGTTGTAAAAACACTCAAAAAAGGTCCCAGACTTCTAAGGGTCAATAACAACCAAAAGCCTGTATTTGTAAGTGCAAGTATTATGTTACAGCAATGGTTGAAATTAAATGAATCTTTTGAAATCATTGCAATTAATTATTTATTTGCTTATAATATTTAATAAGACTAAATGGATCTCAGCTACTGAGGTTATAATACCTTTCAATGAAGGAGAAAGCTTTTTCCATTCCCTTCATTGTACTGCATGGTTGTTGCGTGCATCAGCTGACCCAGTGACACTGAGTGAAGCATCCGTTACAGCCTCAGCTCTACCTGATTCTCCTCGGTGACCTGGTGCACTGCTGAATCAGAGCTTTCCATCCTTGTCTCCCGCTCTGCCTCCACCACCTCTCCTTTCCTCTGCCCTCCCTCTGCGGTCTCTGTTGACCTATTGAATTTTCCCCTGTGCTTCATGGACTGCTGGGCTTCATTGGGTTTGACCTCTGGTGTTCAGTGACTGACCCCGAGCTGCATTTCCTGACAAAAGCTTGGACACACGCAGCAGAGAGTACACAACACGGCTGCTTTTCAAGCGCTTTAAAAGAGCTGGACGCATCAAGGCCCTTAATTGACTCTTGGTTGAAAAGAACTGCCTAATTGCATGATTTAGAGTCACAATACAGCCTGGGAGTTTACACTAATCACCACCCGAATTATTAACCAGTGGTATTTGCTTAGACAGCAATATGCAAGATGCGGTCAGACATATTGGTGTTTTGATTTGAGCTGAAATGCTGAAAAAGTGAAAGTGTGGGTCCTCATTGCATTGCATTGCAGCCCATGCGTTACAGAGTCCATTATAAAGCATCTTTAATATGGCCCTGTCCCAAAAGACAACAATGACCCTCAACTAACTGAGATTGATGAGACATTCAGTGTCTGTGTATAGACAGAGAGTTACCCGATATTGCATTTTTCTGACTAAACATTTTCTATTTTTTGGTTATTGCATTTTGAACTAGAACATAATATCAGGAACTACAGATTAAACATTATTTTGTTTTTTCCTATAGCAACACCAGGGTCATCAGGTTCATGAGGTCTGCTGCTGGGGTTGGAGTTAGAGGTCACTTTGGAGGCAGGTCAGAGTTATAGGTTTATTTGGTTTAACTTCAACTAAAATGAATTATCTTTCAAATAGTGAAATAGTAATTCCCACATTATTTGCCATAGATAGATTTGTTACAATATACATCCTAATACCAGCAATATTTATTCTATGAAGTACGCAAAATCAGTATTTAGTGTTTATAGTGTCCTGGTTGGTGTACTATTCTGGTTACTTTTCTAACCTTCAAATGTCTAATATTACCCTGATTATAATAAATAAATATTACATTTAAAGTCTGGATTTCAAGCATTTTATTTGTCACTGTAAGCAGATTTATCAAGCTACTAAGTATATTAAATCATTCAGCAAAACATTAGCAAGTGTAAAATTCTCCATTTTACGTTACCTTCAACAAATGTATTTACAAAAGATTAATTTTCAGCACTACTGAACAAGAAATAAAAGTAATTTTAACAGCAACCAAATGGCAACTTCGTGCTATTTTGCTCATAGCGATATAACAGTAAATATGTTACAAATTTGCTTAGTAACTCAAACATGGAAAGCCATGTGTCTGTATAATGTCCCCTTTCAACCCTGTTCTGGAAATAATCCTCGTTTCGTCTCGAGACTACGCTTTTCTGAGATCTCAGGATTGCAAATTAGAGAAAAAAGAGACACATGCTCCCGTTTCAAAAGTACAATGGTTCTCAAGTCTAAGAACATAAAGAATAGACAGATCTCAGGTTTGGTGTGACTCAAATTTGATCATTTGTAAACGTAAACAAGCTAATCAGTTCCCAGATCAGTTCTTTAAACAAACTTGTCAGAAAGTATCCTTTACTTAGAATCTCACTATAATATGTTATATATGCATAATATATTTATATGAATAATATTTTATATGTTATGACATTTAAAAACCTTTAGCTGCAACAAATGTTCCTTGAGTGGACTTGAATACACCTTTATACAGATATTGAGCTTTTCTCTCTCCCATTGTCCTGACATGTCACTATTTTGACAGAAACTCAATGATCAAACACTATGAACCAGTGAAGTCTAAATTTGTAACAGAAGGACTTTTGTGGAGATTTCAATTGACTTAAAGTTGATCAATGATAATGATGTGAAAGGACTATTGGCCATTCAAGATGTCAACAATGCAGCCATTAACAAACCAATTGTACGACTAAAACCATCTTTATCCCAAGTTGAATATGATAGAATAATCACAGTGTGTGGGATAAATTGCTAAGTGTGTGTACTGCATAACATATTCAACATGCCCCTGAAGAGCCGGTCAAGTAACACGAATGCACGATGTATACTATGCTTTGCTAATTTATCGTATGTGGTGTTATTGAAAATGAAAACAGATATACTGTATATTTAAGGGGTTATGAACTGAAAAACCAAAAGTGCTTGATCTTTTCAAATATTTGAGCTAATGGGCAAAATAAAAACATTCTGAAAGTTTCACGGGTCAGGCATGCTGGGAGATAGATGATGGATTGGAGAGATCTGACGCCAGTATAAACCGGAGGTTTATTAAAGAACACCTACTGTGGTTTTGAAAGGTTCTTAGATAAATTTTTATTATTAAAGATATTAAGTTCTTTCATTGTCTTGTAATACACATTTATTTTTATTGTATTTTACCACTTCAAATTGTTACCTTTCATTAGTCATTCTTCTTGCAAAAAACGGATCCGATATGGCAATCTGAAACTCTTTTTTTGTTGGCACCAATCATTCGGTCAGATGTGTGATGTCCCAGCTGGCAGCCATGTTTTCGCTTGAGGTGTGCTGTGTCGGTGTGTATTACCGTTTAAGGCCTCTATACACCGGTCCAAATCGAAATTTGCACGAATCTTCAGCTCGCTTCTCAGTAAGGTGCTCTTCGTTTATGTCAAGGAAATTTTGATACAATGACGCTTCCTGCCTGAAGATGGTGTTTGCTGTACAACAGAGGCCCTCTGCGCCACACAGTGAAACAGGAAAGAATGTTGACAGAAAACAATTTAAAGAAATCAAAGACTCGAGGGGTTTTTACTGTTGGTGCCTGATCACAGGGAGCTGTTTTATAAAAATATAGAGAAATGTGGACTTGTGGTGCACTGTTTCTGTACAAAGTTGCTATGAAAAGGTGGGATGAGCAAAACCAAGCAGCTCTTTCATGTCCTACTCGCGTCATCAAAGGAGCTAGCTTTCACTGATCATTCTCCTTGTGAAAAACTAATCCGATATGTCACTCCGAAACTCTTTTCCGTTGATGTGCATGTTGGAGCACAAAACTGTGCTTTATCTGACGTAATCTGCTGTGATTGATTTATAGAATTAAGTCTGGTGTGATTAGATACATCTCCAGATAGAACCACATGTAAAACGGGAAACCTGGTATGTTGCCACAGTGAAAATCCCCAGCTCCTTGTTTCCTTCCAAGCTGATAGCTTTTTCAAAAACAATAGACACAAACTAAAACAACACACAGATATCTGTTTATAAAGATTACTCCATAAACAAAATGACTCAAGATTGACATTTATTGGGTTGTCTTAACCTCCTTGGTAAGGTGTAAATGGTCGTCTTTGGGCAACTGCTAAAATCAGCAGTCTTCTCTGTGGTTGTGTAGCCTACTGAACTACACGGAGAGACCGGTGCAGGTGTTTTGAGTTAATTAGCTGATTAGAATGAGGCACCAGGTGTTTTCAATATAGAACCTTTTCACAATATTAAAATTTCCTGAGATACTGATTTACTCTTATACACTGATATACATATGGGAATTATATCAGTCTGTGGAATAAATAACATTTTCATTCTAGTTATATGGCCAGTACCTGTATAGTAAGTATTAAGTAGTATTAAGTAAGTATTATTGTTGTTGCTCTTGTGGTCGAGAGATTCCTTTGAGTGAAATAATGTTCGTTCTTTTGAACTTCACCCTTCATGTAACTCACCACAAGATCAAAGTGATGCTCCGAGAGATAAGGTCTGAACATGATTTAAAGAATGCAATCTTGAAATCATTCTTCTGCTCTCATCCTCCAAACATTCCTCTATCATACATTCCACTTTTCACATGCACATAATCAGTCTGAGCTTGGTACATGGCCTCTGTCCTGGTTCACTTGGCTTTCTGCCTCACTAAACTCGCTCTCGCACACTTCCAGCCAGAAGTCACACCCGGAGAATGCGTGAGGAGATCAGCTCACAACAGAAAATTAACAAAATCACGAGCAGAACAGATTTCAGCCGATAGTAAACACATGCAAATCATCATCTAACAACTCTCTAAAGCATGCAAAAATGTTAAACTATATGTTCTAGATGAAAGAGTCTCCCAAGTGTTCCCATTTCAAACTCATTTCCTTTCAAGTATTGGGCTGGCGTTTCACTTAATTTAATATTTGTCCTACGCCAAATTGTGAACAATCACTGAATAACACTCTAGGTGTTCCCCGACTCAGTACATAAAGCTGTGAAATGTGATTACAGAGGAACATTACCATGACAAAAAGTAGATAAGACATGCCCTGGGCAACCCTCTAGGAGGTGTCATTTCATTTCAGCCTTGTTATTACTGTTGCAAGAGGGAACTGGTTCACACCCCCCTGCTATCAAATACCACACGGGACTTTTGTCTATTCTCTTCAGCTTCACACAAAGTACGAAAGTTACTGGATGCTTCCAGCTCTGTTTGACTGGTGGTCAGGACTGACAAACAACGTGAAAACAGGGGGCTTGGTAAAGGTGCTACCACAAAAGTGGTTTACCTCTTTGGTTAGTCTGGTCTGCACTGAGTAAAGATTTTATCTTTAGAACTGAATCTAATACACCCAATACAAACAAACAAAAACACATTTAAATTAGTTAACACGTGCAAATGAATGCATTTCATGTAATTAACACAAGGGTTAAGTGGCTGCTGACTTCTTTGCAGCACTTAGCATCTATAAGAAATATCTCTGTCTGCAAATGCAATTATAAATTTCATTAATTGTAATTAACAAATATATTTAATTTTTACTTAATATACTTTTTGATTGTAGATAATCATGATTTATTTTAAGGTGCAATTCATTTTGCTTCAAAAAGTGACATAACTAAAGCTTTTTCCTCAAGCTGTTTGAAAAGAAGAATCACAGAATAACAAACATATTAATACAATTGCACTTAAATGAAGGAAATAAGTATTTGACACCTTCAAAAAACAGCTTGTATCTTATTTGAAATGATGCTTGTATGTCAACACGATCTTAATGCGTTTCTTCATGAGCCACTGATTATTTTTCTTGCCTAGTTTTGGCCGTTGATATGCTTAAATAATATCCCCATCCCCGATGTATTTTCAAGGTTCTCATCCGAGCATAATCTTTCCATCACCATGTTTAACACTTGGGATGGTGATTTGTTCTCCTCTGAACCATTTAGATTGCAACCTCTAGCATGTGTCCTAAATATTTTTTCAATGTAGATAAAGGGCTAAGACAAAGGGTCCACAAATGTAAACAATTTAGTCAGTTAACATTAAAAAAAGACATTGTAAATCCATATACAGGTGCGTGAAAGTAATTTAAATCACAAAATCAATATTTTTACAAGAATAATGCACTATTGATAGCCTAATAACATTAACGTTACACTCGTGCAAGACTTGTGATATTTGACTTGGACAATCTGATCAAATCACAACCATTTGGATGATTAATGCGGCTTTGTAGGTGTGTCCAGATTCATGGGGGTATATTTTCAATTTCAACCCTCTCGGTTTCAAGGGCTCCAGGGTAGAGGTAAGTGAGAGAAATGGAGCTCAGCTTTAGATGTTTATCTGCAAACCTAGTATACAGGGCCGCTCCTGGCCCTAAATGGAAACGTGCTGTGGTGTACTTTAGAGCACACTGTGTTACCAATTGATTTCTTGGTGACTACGGTGCCTTCAGATGATTGACAAGATGCTCTTCTGTAGTTCTACTTCAATGACCTTTCTTGTGAAACTCGAAGAGATGGTCCCAAGTCCCAAGCAAAAGCAGATTGACGTGTTATTCTATGTTTCTAATCTCAACAACTGTTGTCACCTTCTCAACAAGAAGCATTTGGTGGTCTTTGTATACATAGCTAAATACTTAGAGTTAAATAAACTCCAACTATGTAAAAAGTGACCAAGCACAATCTAAGTAAACAGGTCACCAAAGAGGGTTATTTATTTATTCATTCTTTTTTAAGACTGGAAATGAAAAGGCATTCTTTTCATTTCTGTAGTGATTCAGATGGTTAACAACAAATGTGCCCCATCACTGATGATGAGAAAATATTTTACAATTCTCATCAAACCTCATTAACATCTAACCTGCCACCGAACTATATTTTGCAACCATCTGAACTGAATTGATTTTGGATAGAATTGATTTCTCTGAGCATAATTAATTTTACCTTTTTCTGTGCAGCTCTACAATTTTGACACTGACATCCTTGAATAGCTCTTTGTTCTGTTGGAATCTAATCGTTTGATTGATTCTGTGGAGAGGTGTTTTCTATGGGTTTTCTAAATGTATGAAAAAGTATTTATCTTAATTATGTCTCCATTTAAATGTCTGTTATATGACATAATGGGTAATACAAGAGCCAAGGGTCTTCTTATTTGTTGCCCAGAACATAAGATTGACAGGTGATCAGAGGGTTGCTGTTTGGATCCCCAGCTGCACTGAAAGCTGGAGGTGGGGTTAGCGATCAAACATCACTCTCTTCCACCTATGACACCAGTTCCCCGCACTGCTCCCCATGCAGGCGCCATAGCTATGGCTGCCAACTGCTCTGGGTGTGTGTTCATGATGTGTTTGTCCACTGCTGTGTGTGTCAACTTGGATGGTTAAATACAGAGGACAAATTCCTTGTATGGGTCAATCCAATGTCACTTTTACTGATACATCACTTCATCCTGTCACAATAGTTGCTGACCAGGGGTCTGGAGTTGTGATGACATTTAATGAACTCCACATCAAACTAACTGAACAATTACATAAAGATAAAATTTCTCTCCTGCAAAGTTGTTTGTGTCACAATCACTGCTCACATTTCACCCCCTTTATCCGCCTATAAGAGTGCGTAACAGTGTTAGTGGGTGGAGCTTGCGGGACAGACTTTGTGGATTGGGGTATTTTGAATAAGGGACCAGTACTAAACCAAAATTACGCTGTTATTAATTAAAAGTTTGTGTTGTTACATAATTGATATTTGACGTTAGGCCAATACATGTACAAATAAGAATCGGTATAACGTCAAACCAAAAAAAATTACTTAAAATTTAAATAACAAATAGCACATTTTTTTATTTAATGTTTATTAGTTATTATCTAAAATGCAACCATAAAGCATGTAAAAAATGAATTGATATACCCACATTCTACTGAGAAAATTATGTTTGTTATCATGAAAGATTGAAAATGACATTTTTCATTTTTTCAATTGGACAAATGTTCAGAATAAGCTGAGGTTCAAATACTTATTTTCAACCCCGTCACTGTACAAAACAGTGCAGCTAGTTTTAAGCAGCAATCAGCTTGATTATCAAACTTTGAATGAAAAAATATTTTGTGCATTTTCCTAATGTTAGCTGAAATTAATTTGACAATATGAATTGCATAGAATTCACCCCATATCTGCTTATTAAAAAATTATATAAACACCTACAAGGATATTTGAGTACATTAAAATTTTTGAGCACATTATTAATATTTTCCAATAGAGGTCACATTTCCAAAACAAACAGAAACCATGGCTTACACGGTCAATAATTTGAGCCAAAAACATGACCGTGCATGTATAGAGATTCAGTGCTAGCTTGAGTGCATCACTCATAATCACCACAATGTAACATGATTGAGCAACAGTTGCTTAGATTGTTCTAATTTAAAATAATAATAGAAAAAAACTGTTTTGTATACTATAAAAACTGAAACTGAGATCTCAAGACAAGTTTCTAAAACTTATTTAATTTCAAACCATCCTAAAATAGGTTAAGTCGGGTCAGGCTGTGGGTTTTGTGTGCTTTTTGGTGCACCCCAGGCTTGGGATCGCATTGTTAACACTTGTTGTTGCAACTGTTTGTTTTTGTCACCACTGTGTTTAAATCTGTTACAATTCAGACCAAAACTTGTTCCTCTGATTGGTCGAAAGTGCCTGGTTTGTGTTCGCAGATGCTGCTCAAAACAGTCATCTGTCATCAGTGCTCATCCTACCTTTCTTTTAAGTCATTACATTGGTTAAGAATCTATATTCTCGTTTCTTCACAGTTGTTTTAAGTTCATTTGCTCCAGGAGAGCCCACAATTAATTTTAGCCAAACACTGTGGTTATTCACAATTTTTCTTAATAGCCTGAGCCTTTTAGGCTATTTTTTAGTTTTTTTTATTTTTTAACATGATTTTTTAGTTTGTTTGTTTTTTCTCAAGTCGTGTCCACACAAAAAACCCATGAAACACAGTACAGTTTTTAATCAAACAAACAGGTAGCAGGCAATTTGTGCATTTTAAAATGAGTATTCAACATTGAGTTTTCTAAAGCGGGGAATCAAATAGGAAACATCTGATAGCGTCAATGCTCTGCCATGATAGCAGAGTAAACAGCAACACAGTCCTCGTTTTGTCCACCATTACACTGGGTCTTTGTAAACAAAGCAGTGACGCTAAGCACAGGGCGTGACGAAAGTGACAAACCATACCTCCATCATCTAAGGAAACCCATTTTCGCCATAACATTCCGAAACATTACAGTTTTTGTTGGAATTATCTTTCTATAATCATGCACAAATAAACTCTTAAAGAAAAAGTTACATTTGGAAGATCTTCGAACAAAATTGTGTGTAGGAATGATGAGTAACACCAACATAGTGCAGTGGTTTAGTTAGATCCAGTTATTTTTGAAAGTGTTTTTAAACCAGGAACCATAATTTGAGCTTTTCAAGACCTGGCAGCATCCTGATGTTGAAATGCCTTTTTTAGAATTTTGGAATGTACATTATTTTCTTAAACCATGGCTTCTTTAGCCTATATATATATATACATATACATATACATATACATACATACATACACACACACACACACACACACACACAACTGATTATATATTTATTTATTTATTATGGCGTTCTGTCAGTCAAAACAAAATCATTCTTACTCTGAAATGGTGGCCATATAATATTAAAAAGTTCACAAAGCCACTTATGATCTTCATAAAACAAATGATTTGGTCGTTTAATAACAAAGTCGTGTCTGAATCTGCATGTGAAGAGACCTGGAGCATCTTCCGTGCCAGAACGGGACAGTCTGTTGTATGTATTGTAGATGGGATCTGATGGCGAGGTAGTGGAATGTGTTGCATGCGTGCTGGAATAAACCAAACCGTATCTAGGGGGAGATTTTTAAGGATGACGTCCCTGTTTGCAGAAAATCATAGTTTTTGCATCCTATCTTTCCCATTTTTGTATTTTAATGTTATATAAAGAGTGATTTGAGCAGGGTACAGCAATATTTATCAGATGTAACCGCCACACCACGTGTAGTAGCCACACAATCACCCTACTCTCCGTCCGCGGGATGGATAAGTCCTCGGTAGGTGGGTCCTCGCTGCGGGCAACAGAACTGAGATCAATGAACCAGGCGACTTACCGAAACTGGTCGGACGAGCCAAGGTGGGAATAAACCATCGATCAAGAGCCAGCTTTCCTCTTAGCAGATATCTCCATCTGCTCGAGGACGGATTATCACATCACTCCGCGGCCGACGTTAAAGAGTGCGATGTGGAAAATTTACAGTTCTCTACTGTAACCTAATATCAGCCGCTTTTGAGAGTAGGGCTTTAATTCATCGTTGGCTCACAGGGCAGAAGGGAATACAGGATGATCTTCGCAAATACGGCCAATCCGATGAGGGCTCCGGCATATCGAAAGCAGGTAGGGAAAGTGTACAAGTGCACTTATGATGATGGTGAGCACCGCAGGAGGGACTCAGCGGATCTTCACCTGGGACAGAATGTATTTAACGCGCGCGCACGCACGAACACTGGCTACGTCTCAATTGCTGGCGAGCTGCCTACCTAGACATCATTTTAGGACACGAAGCCCGCTTTGGGGCTTCTGTCCATACGAAATATGTAATGTTGCATAAACTGCACCTTCCCCCTTTGTACTTATATTTTGGGAGCTCATAACGGTTCAAATATAGCTGTTTGTTCTGTATCTAGGCCTCTTTCTGTTTAATGTATTCTAGTTAGCGTTTTATTTGACGCCCTAGTGCATAATTTAGTATTTATAAAATCTGATAGAAGAGTTTTGTGTGCTTTGGTGTGCAAAACGTGTGTCTAGAAAGAGTTGTAAGACACTTTTTTAATAATAACACCTGGCTTACCACAGTCAGAAGACCCCTGTAACTGGTGTTTAAAATTCTATTAATGTTGCTGTGTGCAGAAAAGAGATTGTGTTAATGAGGAAAGAGGGATGAGGAGGAGAGAAGCCTGTGGTGAAAGTCTCCCATGGCAACTTGTGTCAGGAGAATCTCGGGTGTGCTCTGAAGAAACCACCTGATTAATATTCATGAGTTAATATGCTGTTTCCCAGCAATTGGTGGATGTAGAATGGGCGTGGTTTGCAGAATTAGATTTTGAGCAATTCTTAAGAGTTGTGTCAGACATGCGCAGATTCACCCATGCTGTGTGTGAAATCACACATTTACACATGCATTTGCATATAGGAGCTCATGTGGTGGAGCTCAGAGTCATGGCTGTGATTGAGGCAGCAGAAGTTAATGGGCTTCAGGATTTCACAGCTTATAGAAACCATATGGGCTAAGATGACTACAGCGCATAGCTCAGGACCCAAGGGACCCACCAGCGCATGAGAGATGGCTGGGATATTAAACATGCCCCCTCCTTCTCCCATCGCCTTTTTCTATGCCTCATTTACCCTTCCCATGACTTTGGTATTTTCACTTAAAAAAAAATCTGGATGTAAAAATGTTGCTTTTCATCATTAAAGGAGAAATACGTGGGAAAACTACAGGGATGACCAACTCCTTCCTCCTTCGACAGATTGAAGGGGAAACTAGGACAGGGTTTCCATCTGTTCCTCTATTCATTTTGTGGGTCTGAGTTAAGGAATTCCTAATGTTAAAATCATCTGCTACATGATAATCAACCATTCGTCTCAGTGTGGGATTTTCACGCTCCTGCAGAAGGAAGAGTGGCCTGATCTCTTGCCTCAGTAATTATCATGTGCTAACAAGCTCATGGGGCCACATCCATCCACCTCGGTGCGCAAGAGAGGGACTCACTCATGTGGAAATGGGTCAGTGTGTCAAAAACTCTCACTAACCCTTTAAAGTTGTAGTCAGGTGTGCAAACACATCTGTTTTGGCATGTATTTACATAATCAAAATAGGTTTGTGTACTATCAGAGCTACTATCTCTACAAACCACATTTGTCGTGTTGAGGCTGCGCCGACACTTTTGTGGTGATTTGGTTTTGTGAACAGTCACACACTGATGTTTAACAGGCAGCCATTTTGTGACGGCTGAGAGAAATGGAGCTGTTTTAATGAATGAGTAAGAAACAGGAAGTGAGTCAGTGATGTGGGCTGCGGTGGCCGCTGCTCGGGGTGGGTGAGAGGCCCACATATCCTGTATCCCAGAGCGCTCCTGGATCATGTGATCTTTTGCTGGAAACATTCTGCTAAAGCAGATTTATGGAGAAATACAAACTCATTGAATGAACGTGCCTCTCAAAACATTCAAAAATCCTCTGAATGCAGGAAAAGGTGAAGCGTCCACTCCCAAATATGTAAAGGTCGATCTGCCTCATGAAACTTTGTTGACCTTAAGCGCAAATCTGCCTGTCAAATCAGCTGGCTTGTAGACGCTTCAGCATCATTCCTTTTAGACAGTGTTGTCGAGATTTCTTTTTGAATGGTCAGGTGATGTATTAAACCCCATTTTTAATTCTTTTTGGAGCCTATGTAGAGCTTTATAGGCGTAGCCTTCATGAATGCTAGTTAGCTGTGCATCTTCCTTTTTTTTCTTTTTTTTTTTACTTCTTTACTTGCATTTTGATTTCTGGTCATAGATCATACTAATTAGCTCCATCTGACAGTCTTTGTATGCTGCTGAAAGATTGGTCATACAGACGGTCCTGTTTCTGCACTTCTTCGATCAATTACTCTTTGATTTCGTTTGTGTTGATGTTTGTTTTGCTCACGCCACAATGTGGAAGAATCCACTTCAGAACTTCTGTTACTAAATTGACCAATCACAGAGAATACGCTCAATGTCTACGCTCTACAAAGCTAACATTTGTAGTGGTGCACATCAAGGTGCGCTATAGAGGTCTGTGTCTACACAAAAACGTAACGCCATATGCTGTGTATAGGATCAGTGCAGAAGTACAAATTGAACTTTAGTGTGAATTCACACTGGGATGGATTTCTTCCATTTTGCACTAGATCATGATCCTCAATCCACTGCAGATTTGTGTTCACACTGTACCTTATGAATAGTCTGTAACCATTTGTATTTACACAACCCAATGCCTGAACCTAAGATTGTTTAAGGGTATTTACCTTTTGATTTTTTTAATGGATAAAGGTTGACAATGTGGGCTCTTCATTCATTCATTCATTCATCTTCTAGCCCGCTTGTTCTCTTTCGGGGTCACGGGGGTCTGCTGGTGCCTTTCTACAGCATACTTCAGGCTAGAGGTGGAGGTACACCCTGGACAACCCTGGACAACTTTCCAGTCACCCTGGACGATTCGTAGGGCAATACACACTTCTGCTATTGTGGCCTAGAGCAGGGTGACCATATTCTGATTTCCAAAAGGTCAATCAGCATGCCCTCAAGACTCAAATTCAGACAGGCATCTCGGAGGTTGATGAACACGCTTTATTATGCTTTAACAGTGGAAAATTAACTTCTGTATTAAAGTAAAATCTTTAAAAACTTCTGTTTGAAAATCCAGCTTCAGCAATATATCTGTTAATAACTGTAATAAGATAAATAATAGAAGAGTTTCACAAATATGCTAACTTAACAAACAAAAAGGATCTATACTTTTCATCTCTAGTTGTCTTTTCCATCCTGTGAGGAGCAGACCCGCCCACAAGGCAGCCTCTTGCTTATTATGTTGCGCAACAAAGTAGTACCATAATATTGTGTGCGAAGCACCGGTCATCGATCAACACGCGTAACGTTCCTATGAAAAAGAGTGAACATATGAACTTAAAAAATCCCTCAAAAAAGGACGAATGGTCAACCTAGCTTACAATATGTACAGGATTGCATGCACATATTTCATAATTACTTCACGTCACATGCTTATAACTTCTTTTTTTTTAAACCACACACTCCACCCATTTTTGCCCGGAAGAATGGAAACATTCAACTACCTTTGCAAGCGTTTCTGTCAACTCTTTGAGGATGAAGTGTGTGTGGGACATACCAAGGACCCCAATGTGAAACACTTAGGTCTGAATTATATGTTACCAGCAAAGTGTGTATCTGGCATTCTAT
This sequence comes from Danionella cerebrum, assembly GCA_007224835.1. Taxonomy (NCBI): domain Eukaryota; kingdom Metazoa; phylum Chordata; class Actinopteri; order Cypriniformes; family Danionidae; genus Danionella; species Danionella cerebrum. The sequence goes on from SRMA01026066.1 coordinate 165,145, forward strand.
AGAAGGCCTAGGCAATGTATAGAATGCCAAATAATCAACAGCACAGCGTGAAATGATTGACAAGTTCTTAGGCATTGTATACCTGGTTTGATTGTCTGCAGGCAAAGTGTGTAACGGGCCTAAACATTGGTGCTGCCATTAAGGATCACAGCAAGGAATGTGTGCAGCCATGTGCATTGTTAATTCTTGCAATATGGAGTATTGCTGGCATAACATTCTGTCGCCTTTGGTTGTTCAAACTGTGCAGTTGTCCCAGCACGAGCAACGATTTGTATGACGATTCCAGGCTGTAGTTTGAGTGTGCCGCCATTTCTAGCCATAGTAGAGAGTTCTCCCACTAGATATGTTTAGTGAAGACCTTTACGAAACAGCTGTACAGATGTTGTCAGTTTGTTGGTTAACGTTTGAGCATTCTCTAACAGTTATTTTGTTCCGTCTGAGGAGTCGTTATGACAATAGTAAATGAACAAAGGTTGTGAAACTTCAAACATTAGTGTTAACTGAGGATTTGCAAATTAGGCATGTTTCCACTAAATTTTTTCACATGGGATCAAAAAAACATTTGATTGAATTGAGCCGTGTCATTAAGAAAGAGATTGATAGTGATCCAAACTCTTTGACCAAAGGAGGACATTACAAAATAACTGTAAATTAAAATAACTGCCTTCATTTACTTCATTACGGCATCTACTAACGCCATCCCTCGTATGTATTGTGCCATACTAGACTTTGTAAACATTTTATTTACTAAAGATTAAAGACAAAAAGACACCCGCTTTATGTTGAAAATTAACCAGTTCGCTTAATTCCTGTAGGCAGCAAACACATTTATCACATTTGGGATTTGTGGGGCATAGGCATACTTGGGCCATGTCTTCCAGAAGTGGCATCATTTTTTGGTTTACAACACTTTTATTATATTTTGGATGGTAGAGTGATGAGATATAGGAAATGAAGTGAGAGAGAGAGAGCAAGGAGAGATGGGAAAGACAGGGAATCAAAAACTTTATTTGTGTCCAGCTTGCTGCCCATTACAGGACACATAATAGCACATAAAAAAGCGAGACATCACATTGAGTGTTTTAAAATCATATAACTTGGCTTGGGTTAGTCATGTGTATATATCTTTGTGGTACTTGGACTATCCAAAATGTAGTTGTGTGGCTAGAGTTAGGCCACAAAAATCTGGCTTGGTGGCTCAGACCAATTAGTTGGTTTTCCTGAGTTTCAGAGGTGGAGTTTGTCACGCTCTGTTCTTGTTGTCACTGCTTTGTTTGTGAAGAGCAGCGTAATGGTGGACGAATCGAGGATGGTGTTGCTGTTCACTCTGCTCATGGCTTTCAGAATGTATAGAATCATATGCATATGTTTTTTTTCCTGTTCGTTGTACAGAGGCGTCCATATTTTGGGCTCAATGTGACTTATTTTTAAAAAGGACAATTCGACTGCCACCTGTTGGTTTGGTAGAGTCTTTACAGCATTTCATGTTGTTTTTTGAAATTTTGTTTGGATGCACTTTATTTGTACAATGAACTACAAAGCTAAATATGTATTTATAGTATTTTGTGTATAAATTTTATACACAAAATAATTATATTTTAGCCAAACTCTACTATTTAATGGTATATAGCAATACAACAAATAATAATAAAAACAAATTATAGTCGTTTCTCTCTTTGATACAAAAATACCCCAGTTTTTTTTTATTTATTTCAGCATAAGTAATAATTTTATAGAATACTGGATACATGAATAAATGTAAAAAATGTTAATATTTCCCTGTTGAAGAGAACAAATGTAGTAAAAGGCTCCTGAACTTATTTCCTCAACTATATTGCAAAATTTTTTCGTATTTTAATTTGGTGTTTGTTTTTACTATTAAAGCCCTCGTTCTTTCAGGTGTCTTCTCTTGCGGCTTGTTGTGTTGCGAACTGCCGTGTGAGACTGTGACTGCAACTATTGCAAATTACAGTTATTTGCTACTTGTCAGTTTGCAAAAAAAAAAAAAACATTTCTGTCCTTTGTCTCAGCTTCACATATCTGACTTATTTTACACATACGAGATCCAGTTGGCAGAATTTATTGAACTGCCAAGGACAAATCGTGTTGTGCACAATTCAATGATTTGCACAAAAAAAGTAGTTTTTGTTAAAGTAATTTTCGAAACTCTTGAGTAATTTTCGCTGTCATTTTTATTTTGAAGTATCATCTTATCATTCGGCAAAATTTTGTCCACACAAAAAAATTGCATTATTCAGAGAGCTTTACAAGATGTGGGGGCAAAGCCTTAGTGTGGGGACACCTGTTGTATGTGTTTATTCTAAATATGCATTTCTTACATTAAAAAAAGCATACACTTATATATTCCAGGAGATGTTTGGCTCCCACACATCACTAAAAAAGATGGTTTTGATATTTTTTAAAATTTTTGTAAATGACAAAAGTACTTACATTTGGGGGGGTCTTGTTTTAGGCAACAAATCTACGCATAGCACAATGTCTGATGGGAAATCTATTTACCTCTTCATTGGAAGTATTAATAATAACAATAAAAATACATTTTATTCAAAAGCATCTAACAAGACACTCAAGGACACCGTACAAGAAGCATTCAAAGCAAACAAATGTCAACAGTTAAAATAACCAGAAGAAAACTATAGCAATAAAAGATAATAAAGACAGCCAGCGAAGATTGAAGAGTTTATAACTGGTGTGCCTGTCGAAAAGGACAATTATTTAGATTAGTGTTGATGCGGTCAATATCGGGACCGTTCCGTTGTTTTGGGGTTGGGGCAATTGAGCTATAAACGTGAGATCCCAGACATTTTTAAGGGTTTAGAACCTGAACGTGTGAATCAAGACATCCCTAGGGCCCCGTCCACAAGGACCAAGTCTTGTCTCGATCACAGCGAGATCTGCCCTTTCTGATGTTTACAGCAGGCACTGGGTGTTCCAGTTTGGTACAGTATACAAATTATGAATAGTAAATGTAATATGCATAAAAAATATTTTAAAAGTAAATTAACGTGATTTACTAAACTGTTTTAAATGACACCATTTCAACATAAAATGACATCTTCAATGGCAATAAAATTGAATCTAATCTGATCTAAAACAATGGGAAATGGGTAGGATCAGTTTTGAATCTTTGAAGTCTTGAACACCTTGTTTCTGATCTCATCCAGTGAAGAAACGGATTTCTGATTAGCCACCTTGCTTCAAAACAATGACTACTGTGGAGAAAGAAAGCCATGTGGGTTTGAAGGACATCTAAAGATGCCAGAATTCATTTTTGGGTGGTCTATCCCTTTAATCGTCATGCACACAGTCTTGTGGCAAGTGTTGAAAGGAAATGATGGTGCATGAGGAATTTCTCCAGAGATGCACAGGCTTCTCATCCAGTGAATAATCCTGGTACATTCAGCTCTGGAAGAAAGCCTCAACTGGACTGAGATGAGAGCTGAAGGGCTGACTGCGCCTCAAGGCTTGTTTGTTGTATGCTTTAATAGGAATTACACTGTAGGGAGCTGTGGATGTGGGCAGACTCGCTGGCGATGACTGCCTGTGTAATAATTACACCAGTTCACTACAGATAGAGTTAAAGATATCATCGTGACGAAAGGACTTTAAAATTGAGCTGGGAGTATCTCTCTGTGATGCTGTTTTGGTTATTTTCTCCTTGTATCTGCAGCAGAAAGACAACTTTGTTTTGGAAGCAGCTATTTGTGTTTCTTTCCAAATCCAGAGCAAGCATTATGCGACATCATCTTCTGTGCATGTCCATTTGGCAAATCAATGAAATCTTTGTTCCCTTCCCATGACAGCCTCCCGTTGCTCCACCCACCCTCCCCATGGCCCCGCCCAGTCCAAGCACCAATAGCAGCACCAACAACAGCAGCAGCAGCAGCAGCACTACTGGCTGGGAGCAGCTCAGCAAAACAAACCTCTACATCCGTGGGCTACCACCAGGAACCACTGATCACGACCTGGTCAAGCTCTGCCAGCCGTGAGTATTTCCTCAGATTCTAAGTTAAAACACCAGGGATGTCACTAAAGTAATGTTTCTGACCTGCGTTCTAATTGGTTTGAGGTTCTGCAGAATGATGTAGAGGCCTAATAAGGTGATGTTTTTATGAACAAAAGGTACTTGTTCTAGAACAGGGGGCCATCTCAATTTTGGGAGCCTCGAAGCCTTGACCTCATTAAGTCTTCAGACTAATTAAAAAGCTACAGACCTATGCATGTTGAAGCAGGGTTGGAAGTAAACTGCACAAACTGAGTTTGACGGCTGCAAGTGTATCAAAAAAGTGGGAACATGTAGTTATGAGTCTTTGATTTTTTTTATTTTTTTTTTATTGATAAACAATAATAATGCCTTCAATTTAAAAAGCACTTTTCCAGATCCTTTACAATTTTCAGAGCATTATTCATTCACTCCACATTCCACACTGGGGGTGATAAGCTACCTTGGTAGCCCTTAGATGCCCTGGGGCAGTCTGACAGAACGTGGCTGCCATTTCCTGCCCTCCACCAAATACACCCCACCAGTTACACACATGGGTGAAGTGGAATGGAACTTACGGGGATCGAATATTCAGGTATAGGATGAGGAACTTTCTCCACTTGCCATCCCAAATGACATTGTCATGGGTGGCTAGAGAGACACAGACACACGTTTGTACAGTTGAAGCGCATTTGTGGATTGTCATTTAAACAAGCTTTTAAAAAACAGGAACTGAATACAAACAGTAGGTAACTCGCATACAGTCGCAGTCTTTAAAAGTTGAGTCCGTCACAATAAGTCCTGCACCCCGGGCATGGAAGAAAGGCGTGCAGCGCAGATGTTCCAACTGTTCTGTTTCTGTTTCACCCCAGTGTTTTGGCTCTTCAGGGGCTTCCGAGCCTGAGGTGGCATAGACGGTGTGTCTGGGTGGGCCTAGTGTCATACTGGCTGGAGTAATACCAGTACCACACCTTCTATTTTGCTTCTCACTGCTCAGGTGCGGTGCTGCTTGATTTTTGATGTGGGCCAATAAGTAGCACCTGGTTTGGAGGGACCCACACTAGGAATTTGTGGTGAGTGCATATCTGAGTTCAGATCCACACAGCAATGAACAAACACGCAACCGCAGCAGTGCCAGCCATAGCTGTGGCGCCCTGGGATGATGGGAATCTGGTGCCTAATGGGGAACACAGTCAAGGTTTCAACACTCAGCGCACCTATGACTCCCAGTGTAGCTGGAAGTTGAACCAGCGGCCTTCTTATCTCCTCAAAAATTTCCTTTGAGCCAGACCTAAGGATTGCCACTTTACCTGCTACAGTCGTCCGATCTACCAATTAAGCCATCAAAGCAATTTCAGCTCTTGAGGCTGTGTAAGATAACACAGTGCTCAGGCCCGTCATTAGACCAATGAAATAGAATGCAGTCTAAACCATCTCCACCACTGTATAATTCTCATTTTATCAAGAGCATGTGGAGGGTGCACTTGGAGAGGGGAGATCAACTGTTTGGTTTTCAGGAAAGACATCGAATGAGATATCTGCAACGGCCCACTTTTTTGGCAAATAAAACTAAAAACTTGTTCAAGGTCCACTCCACTCAATGTGCGTTTTTCGTACTTTTCTATCTTTTGACAGATCTGATGTAATAGTCAACTAACTCACTAGCAGAATTTTATTCTAAACTAGATGTCTTTCTGTTAAATATGTTAATAACACTACCTTTTTAAAATCACTATAATTATATAAACAGTAATTCAATATTGTACATTTGTAACACATAAAATACAAAACAATACACAATCCATTACTAAAAAACATTTTTGAGTGCCATAAACCACATAAAATCAGTTCGAGGTTGGTGAGCATAAATAATATTGGCACACCGGAAAATGAAAATTTAGTGATTTAAGTGCACCTTGGAGCATAATCTGCAATTTAAATGACCTGAGTTAACTAGCTAAAATGCTAATTAGTGTATTCAGCTGCAGTGAATGCCTTAATACATCTACATTTATGCATTTAGCAGATGCTTTTATCCAAAGCGACTTACAATTCGGGAGTAAATGTAAGCAGTTTGTTACAAGGTCGGATAAATCACAAGACAAACATATAGAAGACGTTTGAGTTAAGTTCAGTGCTTCAGAGGTTTTTTTTTTATTATTGTTTATTTGTTTAATTTAAGTTAGTAAGTGCTCTCGAAAGAGATTTTAGTTGCTTTTTAAATATTGAAAGAGACTCAGCTTTCCGGATTGGGACTGCAAGAGAATTCCACCATCCTGGAACTGTGAAGGAGAAAGTCCTGGTGAGAGATTTTTTTTCCCGTTTTGAGATGGAACCCGCAGACGCCTTATCTTTACTCTTCTTGTTATAATTATAGCAGGTAAATATATCAGGCAAAACATTGAGGGTTCGCAATACACAGAAAACACCTTTAACTTCTCACTAAATCTTTTTAGCTGTAACAACAGACCTGCTAATGTTACGTGGATAACCAAATATATCTGTTTGCTGCTATGTAATGGCATGTTAGCCATTTCTGGGAGAAAACCTACTCAATGTGCCTTTTTATGCCACAAATCTGATGATCACACTTAAGTTTTTGTGATTTATCTAATGATTTCATACCCCATCTAAAGCATTCAACGTCCAAAGCACTAAATTACATTCAAGTGTCCAAAATGTAATTATCACAGCCACAGGTCTACGAGATTGTTTTCAGTCCTGAGACACAATGCCATCATAAGTTGCACTGAAGATGGCATTTTTAAAAGATCATTATCACAGGTTTCTGATTAAGAGTTTGGAGGCTCAAACTGGTTATTGTCAGTTGTGAACACAACCCCTGTGCTGTTGAAAGTTTAAGCCTTCAAAAACATTTTAAGTTTCATTTTAAAACCACACCCCTTATGGCTCTCATGAAGGTCAAAAACAAGTGAAAAGCCTGTTTGTAGCAGAATGTTTTTTGTTTCTTCCATGAAGTTGAGCACTTTTAGTGCTAATGTTAAAAAGCTTATGTTTATTTTTGTCAAGTCACATTTTGATCTATAGAAAAGAGTGTTTTGTTCTTGCAAAATATGACTTCAGCTTACATCATCAGGAATTTCTTCTTTGGTAATTCACGTTGTTCGTCCTCTGAAGCCCACAGCACACGCACACTTACAGAGCAATGAGTGTGTTCCTAACAGCAACTTAGCAGCGTTAGACCCGCAGCCATGAATCAGCAGTTACTGGAGCAGGAAAAGTCTCTTGTTGATCTGGAGACGCTATCAGGGGTTTCATTTCCAAACAGCGTTGCTTAGTTCCCAAAAATATTTTGAGATGGCTATTCGTAATTTCATCCAGATTAACATAATGGAATATTTTCTATTACAGAAATAAACATGTAAACTGTTAATCAATATTTTGGACACTTATTATTTTCATGATTATTTAAATTGTAGTTTCTCACTGATGTAACAATTATGAGTTAACACTCATTATGTTGTAAAAAAAAATACAAATAGCAACAAACATAATATGTTTTGTATTTTAGATTCCTTAGAATAGCCACCCAATTCTGCAACTGGCATGGTCTTCACTGCACAACAATCTCATGTTGAGTTCATTTGTGGGTTTTTCTTCTTGATGGGCTGGGACAAACCAAATGTTCTCATCCCAAGTAGGTTTCAGACAGACATTCCCACTCTGGGTTAATTTATCCCTGCTTGCACCCTGGAATTGCTATGGTAATCTGTGAAATTGATTGTAAAGATTGAGATTGGGGGTGGGTTTAATCCTTCTGGTTCATATCCTGGTTAAAAGTGAAAGAGGTGGTATGCATATCATAGCGAGATGCTAGAGAACTATTTGGGATGGTGTCTTTTTGGTTGAAGCCACATTGAAGTCAATGTGTCGGCTCAGTTTTAAGCTATTACAGTGACATGGAGACCACAGTTTGCAAAAACGGTTTTAATCACAGGCAGAGAGCGTTCAGGGCAGAGGAGGAGGATTGATTTGGCCTGATCCGCATCAGGCTGAAAAACAGCATGGCTCTGGAAGCTGATGACAGAATTCTGCCAGTGGGGGGAAGGAAATGGGGCCTCCCCACTGGAGCACAGGGGTCAAGGCCAAGGTCGCCGCCTCCTCTCCTGCATGGAGCCTTGTGATCGGTGTGTGAAATCTGACTGGCAGTACTTTTCCCTCCCTTGCGGCACTGCCCAGGAAGCACCCCAGAATTGTTTGTTTGCTTGCGCAGCTCTGCCAAACGTCACTCTGAATAAATATTTATTCTTCATAGCCAGAGTTGTAATGGCGCATGGATTATAAATATATGAGCATTTTTTTTAGATTTGAGTCTTGTAAAGGAGCCTAGGGGTGAAGGTGAATGAAAAATGAGAACTCCATAAATCAAATTAAGCTGAAATGAGAATTTTTTTGTCCATGTAGAAAGGAGGCCTGTAAAGCAGTTTGATCAGATATAATTGAAATGTATGACTGTATCGCCATCTCTCTGTCTTCTGCCCAATACAAGTTCTAATAAGTTGTTTTTATTCCATAAACAATGCAAGGCAGAGTAAAATGTCTTCTTTGGAAGTTGTGCGGTTGAAAGCCACCAAGTGCAATGCAAATCATCAGGTGTGATGGTGCAAAACATGTCTTCAATGACTTCACTGTACACAGAGCAGTGGAGTTGCAGTCTCTCTCTGGAGTTCTCTGTATTCTCTAGAGAACTGTTGACGGTTAGGTCTGTTAGTAGGTAGAATTGGTATCTCCTGAACCATATGAATTGAGTTGAATGACTGAAAATGGCCATAGAAAGAAAAGCTAACATCTCAAATGCTTAGTTGGGATTGATGCAGCCACAAAACAGATTTCTTAGAATTGTGCAAAGTGTGCACATGAGAAATGGTTAACTTTTTTTGTTTGAATACCATGCATCATATTTTGGAGGAAGCCAGCCTGCAGTGAAGCATGGTAGTGGCTGCATTATGCTATGGGTATGTTTTCCAGCAAAAGGGAGACTTGTCAGATTTAGGGGAAAACATGCAAAAAATGTGACTCCTGGGGTGAAAACCTTTTCCTTCACCTTTCAGTGGATCAATAGCCCTAAACACAAGACCAATATTTCAAAGGTGTGCCCTCTGTGTATGTGAATAGGCTGTGACATAAAATACACTCTATGTTCCTCAAATAAAACCCTCAAAATATTTTGAATCGCTTTTGACAAAGTTTTCATGATTTATTTGTTCCTAAACTATCAATCTGTAATTTCTGAAAACGTTTACTCCACACATGCAACGCTCAAGTCATTGAAGCCTATTATTGTTTCAAATGTTCCAAACCACTCATACTATTTTTAAAACTGCGCATAAATGCGTGAAATTAATTATGCAGCTGACTGCAGAAAGAGGAATGCTTGCAGTCTTCATCTGTACTTCACAGCGAACCCTTCTTCACACACTCACGGAGACACTGAGAGAAGTGTTTGCTTTGAAGCCTGGTGATTTGTGTGCTGTAATAACAGGTTTCTCATGGTCACTCCATTAAAGCAGCTCAGTCCTCATCTGTCACACTCTGGAAAGCACATGGGCCGTCAGAACAGAGGGTCTGTGGATGATCCTGTCACAGCTAACTCTTTGTTTCAGAATGCACTGGGTTTCAAAAAGCTCTGTTGGCTTTCTCAAGTCTTGAATTATGGTAAATCTTGTGTTTCATGTCCTGCAGGTCATGAATTCCTGCACTGTTGTGTCATTTGAAACACTGACTGACTCATGAACTCTCTTTTTTTTTTTCTCAGATATGGGAAAATTGTGTCCACAAAAGCCATTCTTGACAAGACTACAAACAAATGCAAAGGTCAGTCACATACTTCTATTTGTAATTTTTCTCCAAATATCGCCCTTCAAAATCATGGTACATTTTTACATGTGCATGCCATATAGTTAGAATATTAAAAAGTATATTAACTTTAGTAATTCCATAAAAAAGTGAAACGTGTACTGTGTATTCCTCAATATTCACCACCTTCATCCATCCCTTTCCCAGAAATCCACTGCTGTTCTACTTCACGCCTTAATCACCTCTCGATTTTACAACTTTTATAATGCAATGCTGTTTGACCTTTCTACAAAATCTCTCCATAAACTGCAACTCGTTCACAATTCTGCACACAGGTTAATCACACAAACCCTATCCATTGAGCATATCGCCCCAGTTCTGCAACACCTCAACTGATTTACCATTAAATCGTCCTTCTGGTGCACAAATCTTTCCATGAAGTGCAACTTGTTTACAATTCTGCCACCAAGTTAATCACATAAACCTCATACATTGAGGATATCGCCCCAGTTCTGCAACACCTCCACTCGGTACCCATAAAATTGTCCTTCTGGTGCCCAGATCTATCCATAAATGCCTTTGTATCTCTAAAGACTACTCTGAAAATGTTAGACAGACCCATATTCTGTAACTGTATCATTCTTATTAGTCTTGTTGTCTTCATTGCTGTTGTTTTTTGGTGATGTTTTGCTTTCTGCACAATTAGTTTTTTTTTTGTATTTTGTTATTGTGTCCTTGAGTGTCAGGAAAGGCCCCTCAGAATAAATAGTATTTTTTTATCATTAGAAAACATAAAACCAACTCACAGATAAAAAACATGGTCAATTTTTTGATACTCATTATTGTCAGATTCTAACTCTTATTTACATTTCCTTTAGCCCTGTCTCACTAAAATGGCTCCTGCAGTAGGTTACACAAGTAACATGTATCAATAAGCTGCAAGCAGCACCTCAGGTGCCAATTTCCCTTGGGAAATTTGTTGCACTATGACTGATTCTAATTTGTGGGATGTTTTCAAGCAAAAGCTGGAAAAACTTCAGAAAAATTTTAAAATAATAAAAACCAAATAAAATGTCATTACCCCCAGTTGTCGCTATGAATGAGAATGAATATTGTTTGTTTGTTTTTTCTCTCACGTCAAAATTGATAAATGTTAAATGCTCTATCTCCTGTAGCCACCTGGTGCTACTATAACTGATAATATTGGTTGCTATATCAATGTGTTCAGGCATGCTATCTCAACACAGATGCCATGTTTCATCCGGATCGGCCATTGTATAGCTGAGTTATTAACAACTTCCTGCTTAATGGCTAAACATCAGAATTGAACTGAATGCCAAGCACAAACTGTTCAAAGTATTCAAAATATTTTTGGAATTCAACATTACAGAGGCCTTTAGATGAGTCTGCCAGGGTTTGTCTGTGATCAAAAAAAATCTCTAGGAGGAATTCGTTAAAGTAGAAGAAATTTCAAACTTGTTGCAATTGACTTTTTTTCTTTGTCCCTCACATAAGTGTCCCAAATTTCAAGCATATACTTAAAACACAGCAGAAACAACATAGCAGCAGAAAACAGCAGAAAATGCTATAGTCCATGTTGCCAGTAGGTGGCCCTACAATGAATTTTGAACAATGAACAATCAAAGTTTCCATATCGATTTGTTCAGACATGTACTCTTAACACACATATCAAATTTGAACCTGGTCGGACATTGCATGGCTGAGTTATTAACAACTTCCTGTTTTGGATCTTGTTGTGGCGCAACAACGAGCTATTTTAAGTATGTGCTGAATGTTTGCTGAAGAATAGTTGTTCTGTACTGATGCAGATGTATCTCTCGCAGGTTATGGTTTTGTGGATTTTGACAGTCCAGTTTCTGCACAAAAAGCTGTTGCCGCACTAAAGACCAATGGAGTTCAAGCTCAGATGGCCAAAGTGAGTCATCCACTTACGACATCACTTCCTTTACCCATCTAAATGGTTAATAAACCATGTGTGAGAGTAAATCAGGACACACTGATCTACAAACATAAAAACTTAAATGCATCTTCCCCCTCGTTTCCTTTTATTTATTCTCCAGCTACACACAAACACACATTTCCTGTATATCTCTGCCTTGTGAAGTATGCGTGAAGCAATCCTGCAATGACCTTCTCCCAGGTTCTGCTGTGCATCTTCAATTTTTAATCTGGCCACTTTTTCCTCTTCTTCCCCACTGTCAGCATATTGCTCTTCCACTTCCCCGTGTGTACTATGTAAACATGTTTGACGCATACATGTTGAGGAATGTTGATGTCTTGTCTTGGTCCGCCCTCATTTCTGCTGAGGCATCTAGAACAGCAGGCTGAGATTCTGCCGAGAGCCTATCACACGTCAGGTTGAAATGCAGCTCGTAGTGTATCGTGTGTCCTTGTTAGATGAGAGGTGAGAGCTGCATTGTACGGCGCTTCACAAGATACTCGTGTACCACATCACAGCACAGACCTTCAATATAAACCACTTCAGTGTCTTAACCTTGAGGCTCTGGACAGATGATTCAGTTTAACAGAAGGAAAATTATGGAGATTTGTTCAAGGACAGGAGCGTAGATACAGTATGTGCTAATCACATGCTAATCATTCTATGTTGCTGATATAATCTTCTTGAGTTTATCAAATGCTGATAAATAAGAGATATGAATATATCTTCTATTAAGAAATATTTGGATATATGAATTTCTATGTTTAGAAATTCATAAAGTTTATTCATAAGTTTCTAGCTAGCTAAGTTACCACAGTTATAATAATGATACTTTATTTTCATCACTGTGGTAACTTAGCTAGCTAGCAACCGAACAACTGAACTGACCTAAGATGGTTAAACATTTTCATACTGTACAATTTTGTTACTATATTATTTTGTTATAATGTTTTGTACAGATAAACTACACATTTTCTTTTTAAATAAAAAAAATTATATTGATAAAAAAATATGTGACATTTGTTTGATAATAGCATCATTATATGATATATGACACTTTCAGCTTGTGCAATTCTGACCTCTAGTGTAGAATACACTCTACCATTACAAAAGTTTACACTCTATGCTGCTAGTGGTAAATGACTATTCTAGCCACAAATGTCTGGTTTTTGGTGCAATATCTACAAAGTTGTATAGAGGTCCATTTCCAGCAACTATCACTTCAGTGTCATTTGTACAATGTGTTTGCTTATTGGGGAAGAAGGTTAATGAATAATTAGAAAACCCTTGTGCAATCAGGCTAGCACTGCTGAAAACATTTGAGGTTAGAGAAGCAATGCAACTGACCTTCTTTTGAGCAGGTTGAGTATCTGGTTAAGCATCACATTTGTGGGGTCAATAAAACGCTCAAAATGGCCAGAAAAAGACAACTTTCATGTGAAACTCGACAGTCTATTTTTGTTCTTAGAAATTAAGGCTATTCCTTGCCAGAAATTGCGAAGAAACTGAAGATGACCTAAAACGGTGTGTACTACTCCCTTCAGAGAACAGCACAAATAGGCTCTAACCAGAGCAGAAAGAGACGTGCGAGGCCCCGCTGCACATCTGAGCAACAAGATAAGTACATTAGAGTCTCTAGCTGGAGAAATAGACACCTTACAGGTCCTCAACTTGCAGCTTCATTAAATAGTACCCACAAAATGCCAGTGTCAGCTCTGGGATCCTGGCCTTCTGGGTAAAAAAAGAAAAAGATTACTATGGGCAAAAGAACACAGACCTTAA
>SRMA01026066.1:178891-215828 GCA_007224835.1 Danionella cerebrum
TTAAACAGAGGAAGACTGAAAGTGTTATGTAGGAACGAATCAAAGTTTGTGGTTTTGGATCACACAGAAGATGTCAAGCAAGGTTGGGGTTACATGATGGTCTGGGGTTGCTTTGCTGCTGGTAAGGTGGAAGATTTGTTCAGGATAAAAGGGATAAAATTTTGAATAAGGAAGGCTATGACTCCATTTTTCAAGGCATGTCATTCCTTGTAGAGGGCCTTGATTGGAGCCAGTTTCATCTTAAAGACAATGACCCAAAGCACACCTCCAAATAGTGCAAGAACTATTTAGAGAAGAAGCAGCAGCTGGTCTTCTATCTGTAATGGAGTGTCCAGTGCAGTCACCAGATCTAAACCCTATTAAGCTGTTGTGGCAGCAGCTTGACCACATGGTACGCAAGCAGTGCCCATCCAGCCAATCCAAATTGTGGGAGGTGAAGCGTTAGGTGATGTAGCTCAAAAACTAACAGCTAGAATGCCAAATGTCTGCAATATATGGTCTGCTATAATTGCTGCAAATGGAAGATTCTTTGACGAAAGCAAAGTTTGAAGGAAAAAAAAGTGCCTGACATCTTGATGAAAACCTGTTCCATGACACTTCTGATCTGGAAACTTAAATGACGGCCATCTTAAAATGACCCTAAGCACACAGCCAAGATTGCAAGCCATTAGCTTCATTCATCTTTGTGAACTATCCAGACCTCACATTTGAATCCCCCAAAAATCGGGGTTATGTAACTTGTGTTTGGTTTTCAAAAGAATTTGTAAATTTGATCTCCTTTGTTTCACATTTTCAGAAAAACAAATGTGGGGTATTTTCAAGTCTATCTGTGATATTTTTTACACCGTTACGCTCATGTATTTAGCGACACGTCAAGGACTTTCTGTAATGCGTGTTTAATGTTTTCCTAATATAGCAACAGGAACAGGACCCGACTAACCTGTACCTGTCCAACCTCCCGGTGTCAATGGATGAGCAGGAATTGGAGAACCTCCTCAAACCATTTGGACAGGTTGTCTCCACTCGGATCCTCCGGGACACAAACGGAATCAGCCGGGGTGTGGGCTTTGCCAGGTATACACCACCCCTCTGCAGGTTCCGTGTTCGTGTTTTGTGAAAACTAAATGCTTTGTCTCCCTCCGTTGCTAGGATGGAATCTACAGAAAAGTGTGATGCTGTAATCTCTCATTTCAACGGGAAGTTCATCAAATCCTCCTCTGGGATGTTGGGTACGTATTTAACGTGCTGTTCTGTACTAATCTACCGTTTCCTCAAGTGTGATATTCATGGAATCTTTAGGGATGTAAGTGATATGTCTGTGTTGCAGGCGCATCAGAACCTTTGCTTTGTAAATTTGCTGATGGAGGGCAGAAGAAGAGACAGAGTCAAGCTAAATATATCCCAAATGGACGAACCTGGACACGAGACGGCGAGGTGAGACTAGTAAGTCGCCTTAATATCTGTGCTTAACAACGTTTGAACTTACAAGTTTAACCATGTGTATTTAGATAAAATCATACAATTTTACAAAAAAGCACTCATTTGTTGTGAACAAATCTGTGCTTTCTTTAGAGTGGAATGACCTTGACCTATGACCCCAGCACTGCTCTTCAGAACGGGTAAGAACAGCCTGGATGCATCTTTAATGGCTCTTTATTTTACATGACAATACAATGGCTACACCAGAATCATTCAAGATTAGTGCAATTGTGTACAAAAAAACCTGCTGAACAATGCAGAAGGAGCCTTGAACTCCACCTGGAGCAAAGAAATAAGCCACACCTCCAACTTGTAAACCAATGGACAAAGTTCAATGGTCTTTTTCAATGGACCTGGTTCATTAATCTAAAAAAATTGCTTAGGAGAGGAGACAGACTTTCAGTGCAGAGCCTGATAACGTCACTTCTGAGCAACATCACTTCCTGCTCACTGCCATATTTTTCATAGTCATGGTTTAGACACACTTTTTAAATGTGTTTTGTTTATCCATGTCCAACCTCTAACAGGTTTATTTCAACAGTTACTGACAAACATTTTGAAAACTCTATGAACTGATGTACATTGATTTGAAGTAAGTGAGATACATATCTGACCCTCTTAGTAAGCAATCATTCTAGCTCTCATTTGTCTTTTCTAAAATTAGGATTAGAGATCCACCGGTATTATGTTTAGAGGTCAGGGTCAGCCGATAAGTGCTGCAGATTTTTTCTGATAAATTATCATACATATAAGTAAATGCACACCACTTTTGTTGTTGTAGACTCGCATACACGTACACGCAGACTGGCGTAAACACACACACACACACACACACACACAGAGACATGTGCAGAGATATAGAGCCGTTTTGCTCGCTGAATAGACTGAACTCCAATGACTACGCTAGCTTAGCTAATGGTACTGATGCTAGTTCAATGCTATTTGTTTTTTATCTTTCACTACGTGAAGCAACTCATAGTAACATATAGTAAATATATGGCCATGAGACTTTGAAATATCACAATTTAAGCCATCATTTATCTCCCAGGACTATCGTTGAATCTTCTTCTGGCTTGGGGTCCTTCACGTTTTGCTGCACCAATAACACAGGGCTGCCCGCGGATGTGCCTGACATTAAATTGGCACTACTCAACGTGGATTTTGGCCGATGTAATATATAATGGCAATATAGGCACAATATATCAGCCGGCTGATGAATCTGTCGACCTCTACTTAGGAGCTCTTCTAGGAATTCCTAAATACCCTAATCTGTTTGGTTATCACGTAAAAAGAGGGTCCACTAGTTCCACTAGTGAGGAATCTAATCCCGTTCAGATGTGAATGTCTGCGATTGCCAAATCGTGTATTTGGGTCAACGCAGACAACTGTTGAATCCGGTTTCTGCATTCCGCACTCCATTTATGGAAGTAGATTCCACAGTGGTATGCAAAGGTTGTGCACCCCTGTACATTTTCATGATTTTCTTTTACAACTCATTGGTTGTCTGGGTGAGAAATGTAAGTTAAATATAATATATAGGAGATAAACACTGTGATATTTGAGAAGTGAAATACAGTTAATTTGATTTCTTTAAAGTGTGCTTGAAAACTCAATATTTTGTACATCTTCCTTTTGGTAAAATAACAGCCTCTAAACACTTTCCATAGCTTCCAGTTATAGTCTGTATTCTGGCAGAAGGTATTTTAGCCATTCTTTTTTTTTTACCAAATATCTCCTGTTCAGTCAAGTTTGATGGTTTCAGAGCATAGGCAGACTGTTCATTTTATATTGGTTCAACTCATAGATTATTGATAATTATGGACAATTTTTCTTTGTTTTATACCATTGGGTCATTTGAGGTGGGAAGGGGGCATTGACAGTGAGCAGGAGTCTGCACATGCACAGGAAGAGCATGGGCTCTTTCTTAAAAGACCCAATTTCTCAAATCATCCATTCATTCAGTCGTCTTATTTTCCACTTGTTCCCTTTCGGGGTCACAGGGGTCTGCTGGTGTAGCACTCCAGATCTTCAGCACACTTTGGGCGAGAGGTAGAGTTACACCGTGGACACTTTGCCTGTTTGTAAAAATTTTAAGATAAATTAATCAACTGAAAATAAACGGGGAACTTTTTCACTGCAGAGATAACAATCAAAACATTTTTTTGATAATGTCATTGAAGATTTCTTTCATCACTGCAGCTATGATCCAGGGGGCAATCAGAGTCTCCGTGAACAAACAAAGTGTCAGCTGCTTTAGCTTTCGATTTTGTTTGTTTTTTAAGCATCTCAGAATATTTGTATTTTAACAAAAATCCATTCTTCCAGGTATTACCCTGCCCCTTATGCGATGGGGAACCGGTTAATGACTCAGCCAGGAGTGTCTCCATACATCTCTCCTATGTCTACGTACCCGGTACGTTCCTCTGTCTCCTCATCTTGATACTCCGAGCATGACCTGTTTCCTAAAATCAGTGTGTCTCTCAGGTGCAGAATCCTTCATGGATGCCACATCAGCCTTACATCATGCAACACCCCGTGCGTACAAATGATTCTCTTGCTTTTAAGTCTCTTTTATAAGAAAAGCATCCTGTCTCTCTTGAACTGCGATGTGTGTCTGCACTGGTTTATCCCAAATTTAGGAGTTTCTAGGATGTCTAGCATCACAAAATATTTTTTCTTGTTTAATTTTTTTCAAGAATATTGATTTTCTTCAATGCCAGGGAGCTGTTCTATCGCCCTCTATTGAGCATCCCATGTCCCTGCAGCCGTCCGCAATGTTGGCACCGCTCACGCAGCAGATGGGGCATCTTTCTCTGGGCGGCACTGCTACCGTATGATCCTCTCTCACAGATTGTACCAACATGGCACAAGCCTTTATGCTAATTAATAAGTGATATTAACACCTGTGTTTTTAATAACGCCACATGATTCTGCTCTCTTGCAGTTTATTCCTGCCAACACAGGGATGCCAGGGGCATACATCCCTCACTATGCCCACATTCAACCCACCGCCATCCCTCCTGAGGTCAGTTGTGGAGTTCTCAGTTCTAGCTCAAGAAAAAGCTACCTGTATTTTTTTGTAATGGTGCTTAAATCTTTTGTCAGGAACCCACTTTCACTCCAAACGTTTCTGTACAGTTCTTGATGTTGAAACCAGTTTTATTAATACGTTTTTTGTTTAAATTACTAGATTAAGGGCAAAACGGTCTAGCCTAACTGTGGAGGAAAACCTTTGCATCTCCCTCTTTAGAAAAGCATTGTGTTTGCTGACTAACGTCTAATTTTGATCCTATCTCCCTCATGAACGAGACAGATTTAGTGAAAAGCTGATAAGCATCAGGTAGAGCGGCCTGTTTCATGTCTGTGACTTGAGTAACAGCTTTTTAAAGCAGATATTAACGTTCACCACTGCTAAAATCAACAATCTTGATGAAAATAATGTTTCTTAACTTAAAAACCGTTTTGAGAGATGTAGGCAGCTTTTTTTTAAAGCACATTTGCTAATGATTTTAAATGGTAAGCTACACTTCTGATTACTTATCCTAAATTCTAATATTTATTAGTTTCTCCTGGTGAATCCTGCCATCTTATAGCCTCCACGTACACTATTGTGACCCTGCTCAATAAAATATTTGCAGATAAGAAAGTTTCTGGTTTAGTTGTTAACATACAATATACAAATATTGTCACAGGGTGAAGAATCACACAGCAAAAAAAATGTGTTCGACGCCTAGAGGGTGGATTTATTAACAATAAAAGTGAAAGTGTCCATGAAGTGGTTGTTAGGGTGGTCGGTGCTGAGTGATTTCCTTTTCCCTCGTCTGATTTGCGTGTGAGTGGTGTGGAAATCAGGTGTCAATCTCGTATCGCCCCGGTTCAGCTGCTGTCTGGGGGAGTAAAAGAGACACTCAAGACACTCAAATATGAGATTTGTTTTTCTTATTAGTTGTGATGAATAATCCCATCAAAAAGATTAATCTAATAGAATATGGAGGAAGGGGGTAATTTGGTTGAGAAAGAGAGATCTAATTATGTTTTTAGACCTCCGATCTGCGATACATAAAAAACCAACCATAGTAGATTTAAAACTGAAAAGGGACGCTGCAACTACCTCTAAAGAGCATAAAGATTTCCACCAGTACCGCCTTGATAACTGTGTTAAATTCAGAGAGTATTTAAAAGTCACAGTCATATTAAACGTCACCCCATTAGCATGCCACTTTTCATTAAATATAGATTTTCTTTTATTCAAAATATTCTACAAGATACATCTTAGTCTGTCATGTTTTGTGCTAAGAGCACACAAACTATCGCTGCCCTCTAGAGGCTGAATGATATTACATGCTCTAATACGTATCAATCTAGAGACCCTGCCATTTTTAGACATTTTATTTTATTTACAAATGCCCATTTAAACATTAAATCAGATTTTTATTTATTTTTATTTATTTTTTTTATTTCTTGCATATCGTCTCGGGAACATAATGTAATGGTGTATTTTGTGAGAAGAGTGTATCCTTACATTCTCACTTGAAATTAAACTAAGGTTTTAAAAAAGAAATGGAGCAGAATTTGATTCTGTAAGAGGAGACCACAATAAGAACAGGACACTGATTTGTTTTTGTTCTACGGTTCCTCTTTGCATAACCATTATGGTAACTTCTAGCCTGTGTTCTTTCCAGCAGGACAGTGGTGTACAGGCTCAAGATGTGTCCTCTTCAGATCCCTCCTCGTACCCTTTCCAGCCAAACAAGCAATAAAGGTATTCAAGTGCTTGTTCTCTGCTTGTGTGTTATTCTCGTTCTGCCCATACCCCCCCCCCCCCACACACACACACACGTGGCTTCCTTTCATCTCTGAACACAAAAGGGCATGCAGTAGAATGTTGATCCTGCTCTTTTCCATACATTGAAAGCAGGTGGGGAATATTGAGCTTTGCCGATGACTAATGTAGCTTCATCAAAGACAAACTTGATTTTCCACATGTACAGGATTTAATGAGACAATCTGAGAGATTGGTTTCGTGTAGTGACTAAAATCCTCTTGTATTATGGGTTAGAACTCAAGTTCACTCGAGTTCACCCTTACAAAGAATGCTACGGTGGCCACAAGAGGCCAAACACTCTCAGGATAACACATGGGTAGCCAAATAAAAAAAAATTGAGAAAACACTTTCATCTTTAAATAAACACACACCACAATCAGCATAGAAATTAAATAAAGCACTTGCACATAAGAAACCTTTATGGAATTAGTGATCAGAAAGGTGCATTATTTTCCCCTTTTTTAAAGTAGTGGGGTGAATCTTAAATCTTAAAAAAGTGAGTTTGTAAGGCCATTAAAATTAACAATTGTGTTTTTTGTAACGTGTTGAACAATACAGAGAGGTTAAACAAACCATATGTACGTTTGTGGATGAAACTGATACAGGATGCACGCAATCACTCACTTCTCCTTGACCTTAACCTGAAGAAGACTTTGGCTGAATTCCATTTCTCTCCCTTACACCTACCCCTTAGTTCTTGAAACCACAGGTAAGAGGAAGGGTTAGGGTTAAACATTACAAACCAAACAAACAAGTTTTCCGAACAATCTTGTTAAGCAAGGGCTAGAGAATTGGCTGAAAACAGACCTCTGTGCTTCAGGAAATCCCTAAAAAGCCATAATAATCAGCCAAATAGTTCTGAAGGATCAGCAAAGGCATATATACATAAAGGCATTGTACATATATAAATGTAATGAGATAAACATTTGACTTGCCATATGTGAGTGAAACGGTAATGTTATTAGGCTAATAAAGCTTTTCTTTTTAATAAAGCTACATTTGCTAACCTCAATATTGACATGAACCTTTTTAAAACTAAGTTAAAAATTAAAAATTAAGTTAACTTTTAAAAATAAGAAAATTGCATACATTGCATACCAAAATGTCTCTTTTGGTCGGGCTACTGGCCACCCTACCCCTTCATTTGTAGAGAGCTACATAACCTTCTGTCTATCCAAAATTATTTGGGACACCCCTTCACCTCATGTGGATCTGCAAGACGAAGATGTAGGGCTAAGTGGTAGACTTTATGTAGAAAATACTTTCAAAATATATGTTGAATCATACACATTTACGTATTTAAGTAAATATAAAGGTTGCTTATATAGGTCTGCGCCATTGACGGCAGTACTTATTAAAATTACATATCAACAAATTTTGTTCAAGCATCACCTAAATCAGCACCTTTGAATATAATGGATATGTGACAGTGTGTAAAGTTTTAAATTACATAATTTTTTTCTTTTACAGGTTCACCATCTGAGGTCAGAGCCAGAAACAGTCTGCTACTGTTACTCCGGTAACAACTTTGCTTTGAGTGTCGACAGAGAAAGTGCCGCTCAAACACGTGTTCCAGATTATTTGTCCACGATTGAATCGTACGGGAATCAACAGGCAACCTCAAAACAGTCCACCATTTTTCCAACACATCAAGAAAAGGCAATACTACACGAGAAATGGACAACGTGGAGCAGAGTTTTATTTTCCTAGAAAGAAGGAGAAGATGACTATTGCTTATTTTTTTGAACCAGAACTATTAGCACAGACCATGTCTGTGAGAGGAAGTGAGTGATGGGATTTCAGTGCATGCTGTTATTTTTAACTAGGGTTTTATTACGTTTTATGGACTGTTTCTCAAACAGACAATGGATGGTCTTTTGCGGTTACTGTCAAAATGAAGAGGTTTCGGTTTGCTTTTTGGTCTTCCACTCTTTGCCTTTTTAGTAGTTGAGATATTTACCTTTTTAACAAAGTAGGCGGGTTTAGAATGGTTGATGCAAAGCTCGCAAGCTATTGGTCTTTGCTCCTGTTTCTCGAAGCAATGGCTTCCCTGTTTCCTTTTTTTAATGTTGCTCTGGATCCAGAGATTGTGTGTGTCTGTTGTGAATGAGCCGTCTTTCCATTGAACCCATGTGTAAAGTCTTTCAGTAGATCTAGAAGTGGGTGTTGAGATTATGGGTGGGTGGGGCATGAGTGGGTGGGGTTACGCTAGTTGGTGAAAGTGGGCGGGGCTGATAAAGGGACCTAATGAATTTGGGTGCTGAAAATGTTCCTATTTTACACAGATTGATTGCAGATTTGTTTTTAGTGCCATGTTTTAATTTATTTCACTTTTTCGTCTTTTTCAACAAAACACAAAAAGGCAGAAGTGCAATGTTTGAGTAGAAAGTCGAATGAAAGAAAAAGTCAAGAAATAATTGGAATAGACATTAAAAACACGCAACTTCAAGTCAAACGGGACACTTTAAACCAATAGCACGGAGCACTGCAAAATGTTGCGGTCACAATGAAAGCTCTCTTGAATCAATCTCGTCTTTCGGCTTTAATCTAGGTTTGGTAAATGTAGACATCTGGAAACAGCTGGATGGTAGACGACTTGATCACAGCTTCATGACACAGTTCCGAACAAGCCTTTCATCCATCTGTCAGTAGTCAGATTTTTGTGTGTCTGTGTGTGATTGTGTATTTAGATGTCCAGGTCAACTTGGCCTTTGATCTACCTCAGAGTTGTATCTGTTGTCTGATTGGTCGGGCTGCAGGTCTATCCCGTCCAATCAGATGTAAAAGCACCAGCTCTGGAGCTGGTGTCGTGCAGAACTTCATCTTGAATGCATCTGTTTGTCCTCCTCATCTAAGACACGTCTATGTTTTGTATCCATACGTCTTTGGTGTTTTTAACTTTTGAGCTTGAATTTGCAGAGAATTCCTTTATGTTGTTCTTTTCGAGAGGCTTGTGTACAATTTCCTGCTACTTTTCAAATCCACATGGACTACCTTCTCTGGAAGCCTCTTTGCGTTGAGGCCTGATCTGAAGAACCAAAGTGAGATGCGATCACCGTGACAAACGTGTCAAAAAACAGTGATTTTATTAGAGATGCAGCTGTCCAAATAAATGTTTCAGAAAAGCAATCTTTCACGCAGTGCATACATCACAGGACTGTTGTTGAAATTCAGATTTTGACTTGCACATCCAATCTTGTTTTTATTTCCGTTCGTTTTTTCTTTTTTTGTGAAAGGAAATGTTCTTTTGGAATTAAAGAGATTCAAACTTGTGTTTTGGGATTTGATTTATGTTTAAATAGGGTGTTTATTTTATGCAACTACTGTGTCTTTATTAACTAAGTGCAATATGATGCAGAGTGAAAGAGTTGTTACAAAACTGTTTTTTTTTTACACTGCTCATTAACGCCAATTTCAAATCAGCCAATCACATGGCAGCCACTGAATGCTTTTAGGCATGCAGACATGGTTAATGACAATCTTGCTGCAAAAACACAACAGCGGACTGTGTACAAGGGCAATTAAAAATTAGTTGTGGCACATTGCTCTCTACTGGTGACAAAGAGAAACAATAATCCACAATGCAAGATTCACATTTGACAGATCCAATTAATTGTAAGTTAGACTTTAGAAGCCTTCCAGTTAACTCGTCAAATGTGGGCTATGGTATGAATATGCCACAAGACAGGTCTCAAAATCAGTCTGCCCATGTAAATCATCAAATGCAAGGTGAACTATCTGTTAAAGGAGATTTATTGTCAGTGACATGCAACTAGATGAAGTATTTGGGCCACTTGCAGCTTCTCTCAGCAGGTTCATCATATTTTGAGGACAAACTGGTCATAGAAGGCATCCTTTCATGGCACTATAATAGTTTTGGACCTCAACTCTGCAGAAAGAATCTTCTGAACATGCAAGGAGACTAAAAGCATATCAAGCTGGGGGTATAAAATATGTGCAGGTCTTTCTTTTTTACATAGTCATGGAATATTGGTACAGAATCTCTCAGAGCCTTTCAACTGTAGAGATATCCTATCAACTGGTCTGAATGACCCTCTTGGATTCCTGGTACAAGGAGGTTGAGTGGAAAAAATGCTGTTGCTGAGCTAGAAATGTTTACTTAGTCATTCCTTAATCCGCAACCCACATAAAGTAACTCAGAGGCTGATGCTTCAGTTAAAGCCTGGAAGTGACGCTTGGCAATACAACCAATAGGTTTTTCCTTGGGAAGTCCAAATTAGCTCCAAATCCAAATGTTACAATTCCCAGACTGGAGCTTTGTGCCACTATTCACAGTAGAGACTGCAGAGATTCAGGAAGAGCTGAGCATGATACATTTGATCACATCTGGTACTTCACCAATAGCTAAATAGTGCTGGGTTACATACTGAAACACCAAGGTTCTATGTATATGTGAATAATTGTAAACACCAAATTCTCAGATCAAGTTCACATGCGCAATAGAGGTATGTGCCAACACAACATAATACAATAGCTCATGATTCCAGATCCTTACCTTGAAGAAAGTTGGGTGCCAGCTCATGGTCATCAAGCCTGGAGTTGCTGCGTAAAGCCCACGTGTGAATCACAGGAATCCTTTCATCTAGTGGATCCAGCCTCAGATTTGGAGATACGGTCATGATGTGTGTACTAACCTTACAGAGGTTTCTAACCTCACCTGGAATGCCAAGAGCTTTGAGCAGTTGTCAGTTATCTTTAAACACTCTCATCAGAACAGTAGGCTGCACTGCATGAAAAGGGTGTATCTGTCCCTCTATACTGCCACAGGTATCCGGAAGTTTCTAACTTGACATTTAACAGCTGTACAATCTTCCTGGAATAATACAAATGCAAATGAATCTGCAGTCGTATTTGTGAAAACGGATTTATTTATAATTTATTTATCACAAATTACTGTCGTATTTGTGATACTACTGTGTCAGCTCCAACATTTCGTGACTCGAGCAGCCAGATTGGAGAGGTCAGATGTGTGAGCTTTTAAATTACTCAATATGAAGCACATTTTTAATATGTTATTTATGATAGAAAGTAGATTAGAGACATAATTTGAGCCAGTTTTACAGTGAATTTCTTCATTTTTAAACAACTCTGTTTTGTGGGCAGGCTCATAACAAACGCAGCCTGCCCTGCCCATATTCGTAATTAAATATGATGAAAGTTATCTATATCAGGTCAAGTCACCTTTATTGTCAATTTTGCTATATGTACTGGACATACAGAAAATCGAAAATACATTTCTCTCAGACCCCAAGGTGCATACAGTCAACATTAATACAAAATGTACAATTAAGAATTTAAAATAAAATACAATATATACAACTGTACATATAACGTATGTGAACATGATTATAAGATGAATAAATATGGATATTGTGCAAAAGAGCATTATTGTGGTAGACACTGTGCATAATTACACAGGAATATTATTTTTTGTGCAAAAACGGCATTATTCTGGTGAAGTACCTATAATATATAGGTACTTTCGTGTCTTCCAGATATTTCAAGGCCAACTGAACTCGGAGAACTTCTGATGGAGGCCTATGGCGGCCTCATCCGACTTCGCTTGACCGAACTCTCGGTGACAGTGGGACCGCCACGGCGCCGGAATCACGTTGGTATTGTAAGTAATTATGATTCATTACGTTTTGTAAATCGTACAGAAAGTCACGAAGGATTGAAAATAGCTTTCATGAACAGCGTTAAGCTACGTTCCGTTTGTAAAAACCCCGTAGCTTTCGCCTGTGCTAAATCAGTTCACAATGCTTATCAACGTCAAATGTTCTAGTGAATCATATTTCCCGTGGCGCTAATTATGTGAGTGATTTTAAGTGCAGTAATATGTAATATCAATATATCTGTTCATCTTCCGTCTAATGTCTATGTTTTAATGCATTTATTGTTAGAATTATTTGACCACTAGTTAAGTCTGGTGGAGATTTTAAAGTTATAAGTGTGGGAGTACTTGACCTCGTCTACTCTGGCAGAGGCTTGAAAGACGGCCATAAGGTACATGACATTACTGCACATACAATGTTTACCGTCACTAGCATCTTGTTAACTAGAACTACTTTAAATGAGAAATTAAAGCGAATAACTGGTGAACAAACTGCACACAACCTTCAACTAGTAATGTGCTTGTTTCTTCTAGCTCGGCCACCCAACAACAATCAACAAACATCACCTCTTCATTCCTTGGAATCATCTGAGAGCTCAGATGAAGGTCAGTAATTGAGAGCAAAGCTACACTGTCAAAAAAAAACTGAAAGCTCAGTGTCACAGAATTACACAATTACTGAGCACTATTAAATCAAATCAACCAACTGCTGGTGTATATTAAGTGGATAGGTTTGAAGGGTCATGATCTGGATTTTGTTTATACTTTGTACCTTCTATTGGTGTCCTTTTATCTATTTAATTTTTCACACTGGTTGCATGACTTCTCAATATTAAAACATTCATCATGAAATATCTGATGCTCTGCACCTGTGAAATTCCTCCTTACATTTTCTCATTCATTGTTCAACACAGACACTAGTTTGATTGGTGCTCCATGTAATGTTGGTGGCGCTTTGGTGCAGAGCGCACAAGCCCATCCCAGGAATAATACTGCTGAGATGGTGTCTGCGGAGTCCCTGGTAATCCAGCCTGCACCTACAAGGAGGCACATACTCGATTCTATTGAAATGAGTAGATTCCTTGGCAGGGGAGGATTTGACATTGAGAGATGGCCGTAAGGTACATGACATTACTGAACATACAATATTTACCATCCTGTTTTTAGCTTTCGCGTGTAATTGTTCTGTTTGTTAACTTGTGCTCTTGTTTTGTATTTTTTTTTTTTTTCTTCAGGTGGCTGTGAAATTAGTCAAAAAGACAAAACACATGCAGAACATCCTTATTGTGATTAAAAGTTAAGAGTTAATAGAAACCTTTTGCTTGGGAAAAACTCTTAGTCTGACAGTCTTATAACCGTCTGCCCTACAGCCAGGGAGTACTGCACCCATTCCATTAGAGGTCGGCCTGTTGCAGATGGTCAATCAGAACCCTAGAGTCTCTGAAATCATTCAGCTCCTGAAGTGGAAGGATATGGGCGACTTCTACACAATGGTTTTGGAGCGCCCCTTACCCTGTGAAGACCTACAGCACTTCCTCGCTCGCTGTGGAGGGGTTCTTAGAGAGGATGTTGCCAGGAGTCTCATGTGGCTGGTCACATTAGCTTCTGAAGTGTGCTGTGCCCGTGGAGTGTTTCACCGGTACATTAAGCTGGAGAACATCTTGGTGAACCCACAATCTCTTCGAAACTCATTGACTTTGAGTGTGGAGAGATTTTGAGGGATGCTTCGTATACCGTGTTTTGTGGCATGTATTGCGAAGTAAGCTTAAGGCTTAAGATTGTATTTAATGAACTGGATTTTCTGATAAGGCGACTGGGAAACTAAAATCTATTTTCTTTAGGCACGTTAATGTACTCCCCCCCCTGAGTACGGCATGCGTGGCAGGTATCATGGAAGACCTGCCACTGTGTGGTCATTGGGAGTACTCCTATTCCTGATGCTGTGTGGACACTTCCCAAACCTCAGGGAGCTGGTGTGCATCCAGCGTGGGATGTGGTGTCCGCCGCATCTATCATCAAGTAAGATGTTGTTAGCTACTGGCAAACTGAAAAACACACCCAATGTAAAGAAATCAGCTGTCTTAACGTCAATCTCCCTGTTTTTGACAGATTGCTGCCATCTCATTCAGCATCTCCTGCAGATTCAACCACAGGAGCGAATCGATTTGGAGGAAATCCGACAGCATATGTGGTTTGTAGAGAATTGAGGGAGTATTTTTATTTTTACTTATCTTTACTATAATTCCAAGTGTAAAGACAAAGAAGTGCAATGCTTTAAAAGCCAGATGCTTGCCGATATTGAGACCTTTTCTCAGTTTTTTCTCAAGCAGGTGGAGTTCTGATGGAGCAGAGATTCTGTGACACTGATCAAAAGCAGATCAGTTTGGAGGAAATCTGGTGTCATAGTGGTTTGTATAGTACAGATCTTGATAATTACAAAATCAAACTAAATATAATGTTTAATGTGAGATGCTTGCGCATATTGAGTTGTTTTCTCAGTTCATCCTCGACCAGTTGGAGTCCTGATGGAGCAAAGATTCAGATCAAAAGCAAATTAGTTTGGAGGAATTCTGGTGTCATCAGTGGTTTGTATAGTAAATACTTAAAAAAATTATATTTAGGTTAAGGTATAAAAATCAAACTAAGCATAATTCTTTACAGTGAGATGCTCGTGGATCTGGAGTATGTACTCAGCTAGATGGAGTTCGGATGGAGCAGAAAGGGAACCCTAACACACTGCTGATGGAACGCTAACACACTGCTGATTAAACACTAACATAATCTGTTCATGAAACAATTGTACATTGCTGATGAAACACCAAAACACTACAGATGAAACACTAACACACTGCTAAAGAAACGTAAACACATGGCTGATGGAATGCTAACTAATTGCCAATTGTTCTCTATTTCTCTGTGTGTGTCAACAGGAATTTCCTGTAATGTCATCGGACAATGAACAAAAGCTTGAAGATTCAACAATGTACGAATAACTGAATGTTGAAGATATCTGTACGATATCTCACAATAAAGAACATAGCATATATATTTTCAGATAAAAATGCATTTCATTTTTTTTAAGTGAGTTAAAAAAGTGAGTTTTTTTAGTTGAGGGGTCCACGGTATGATTCTTAAATACATTATGATAATTGAGTTAACAGTGTCTGGCTACAGACATCTGCTGTGTCCCAATACAGAAGTGTGAATGCATCTCGACCATCCTTTCTGGCCTCTTATATCCCACAATGCTTAGCGGGGGTTTTTTTTCCATTAGAATCAACAAAAAGCACACTTCAATATGTATTTACATATAACACGTTTTTTTATATGAGTATATATTGATATGAGTATATTTTGAGTATATTCAAGCTTTAAATGCTGGTAGTGATAGATGAATTGTAAAACATGTTTATTTTAAATATTAACACAAGTAGCCAACTAAATGGTAACCAAGTATTGGTGGATGTTATTATGTTTTTCGAAGCAGACGAAGAAGTTTAAAAAACCCATGAAAACAGAATGAAGCTAAACCGTCATACTGGTTTAAAGTACACAAGACATAAAATAGAATATAATTCCAGATGGAAATGTGACCAATGGAACGAAAACGAAAATACAGAGCATAATTTAATACAATTTATATATAAAAAAAGAAAGAACGAAACAGAACAAATAAAAAATAAACCGTAAAACCCTAGAAAATAAAGTAAGCAACGAAATAACACAAAACATAAATATAAAAGAATCACTTAAAGACAAATATTAATAATGCTAGAACGTTTCATTCATTTAATTCGGGTTCCAAACTCCTGATCCAGTTGGTGGCGATAATGCACCATAAGTAAACTGCCAAAAAACAACAGAAGAAGAAGAGGAGGAGAAGAAGAAGAAGAAGAAGAAGAAGAAGAAACACTAGCACACGACACTTTTTTATTGCTTGAAAACATACAAACAAAATTACAAATGAAATCACAGTTGTTTGATACATACATATAAATTGAAGGAAACACTGAAAATACAATCATCACATTAGGAGACAACAGACTGAAGCATTCAATAAGATATATCAAAGAAATCACACAATTGAACAGTGATTACTGCCTTTTTAAGAAGGCTTGAATGTATTGAACGAAGATAAATTGAAAGTTCTTTACGGAAAGCACACGACACTTGAGTTCATCCGTTCCTGAAGCACAGTGTGGACACCAAACTTTAAAAGTTTACTGTCAATGTTGCTATTAAAAATAAATGTTCAAAATATCGTTTGTAGTCTATCATGTTGTTGATCTCTATAATATGAACGTGTTCTTTTAAAACTGTGGTCGAAAATAATAAAATATACAACTGTTCGGAGTAGACCATTATTCTACTTGAACCTTTTTAAATTGTTAATACTTGTGGTATCGTGGATAATTATTACATATTCACATATTCATATTTGCATAGAATAATACTGTGTTTTGTGATTGTAGTTCATTGAAGACCAGTAGAGGGTGCTATGGGGCATGAGGTTTAACTGGTTAATACTTTAGAGAAGTGTTTTAGAAGAGATCGTACGTGTAACGTTGAAGTGTTGTTCCCAGAAATAAAGTACCGTTAACTTATGCAAACTGTCAAAAGCTAACTTTATTTAAAGGCGGATCCAGACCCTTCTCCGATTCCAACTTGTCAAGGTTTGCATTTCTTAAAGGAAATAGGTGAGTGCTGGTAGCTGGTGAATCTACTGTGACATACACCACATATATCTTTCATACGTAATTATCAGAAAAATCTGAGATACGGGTGATAACACAGTGGAGCAGGTGGAGTTTAACAGCTGGACATCTGCTCTGAAGCTTCTTTATATTTTGAAGCAAATATATTTCGTTTTCTTACTTTTTGAGATGCCATGTATTTTTCAGCAGAATTCGTTTTTTTAAACATGTAAGAAATATTTTAGTAAGATCTGAAGATGTTTCACGTGTTTTTTTACATTTATATTTAGGTTATATATATAAAAGCGAAATTATTTGTAGAAAAGTTCCCCTGTCGTCATTAATATCAAACAAGTTCAGAAAAGAGATTTCGCCATCAGTCAAAGAAACAAAGTGTGGCCTGGTAATACCTGCAGCTCCGCCCATCTCTGTACAGGCCCTGAACTCTCGTCCAATCTTCATACAGATTTCACCAGAGTTCATGAATAAACATAATCTTTTAATACAACGCGGAGTCTCTTAGATGGTGTGGAGGTTTAGCTGGGATCAAAACCGGTGAACCTCCAGAACATTCAGAAAAAGGACTATTTTACTCTATTTTACTATGGCTCTGGGCGGGTTTTCCTCCGCTTTTCTGCTGCTGATAACTCTGCAGCAATTCCTCATCAGCTCTGCACAGGTAAGTTCACTAAAGTCGTCTGCTTTGTGGAAATTTTTTGAGCCACTGTTGTTCTTGTACTTATACAAGAATATAAAAATATAAGAATAATAAAATATAAGAATATAATATAAGAATAAAAAACTTTCAGACAGGTAAAGTCATATATACATTTGCAAAATGCATTTTGTTGTAGGCAAATATTGATGATTGCCAAGTAAATTAGTTCAACAGTATCAAACCACTGGATACATACAGTTTTTCTCATATTAAACTATAACAAGGCTTTTCATAGTTTGTGAATGTTTGGAGAGTACTTTGATCTAAAACATGGAGGTTATTTTTTGGGTAAATGGATCCAGGTGTGCACAGCTGTTTTCAAAAGCCCAGGAGTAAATGATTACCAGCACAGACACTATTAGTCCAGTGTTTTGTATTTCACTTCTGGATACATTTAGATACATGCAATGTTTTGCTCACCATTTTTTACTTTTTTTAGAGGGGTCTGCCTGGACCTCCCGGGCTGCCAGGGTTTCCTGGAGTTGATGGCATTGATGTGAGTGACTGATCATTTTAACCTTCCACTGATTTCTCAAAAACATAACTTTACATGAATATGCAACAACTACACGAAAATTAATTGTTTAATTCTTCATTGGCATCCCTTAATCGACTAATTATTTTAAATTTTGCATGCTAACAGGGTGAAAGAGGACCTGGCCCCGGCCCTGTTGGCCCCCCTGTAAGTTTGCCTTTCTCTCCTCAAAAATGTTTTTCCACAAAAGCTTAACTTTTCTGCTTCAGCACACAGATCTGACTCTTTTTGGTAGGGCCTAAATGGTGATAATGGCAAGAATGGGTTGAATGGTCTTCCAGGACGACCAGGAGCAGATGTAAGTCTTATTCTTTGATCTGTCCCCCAATATAAAATCTCCTTTGCATTAAGTAACAGAAACCACTATTGGAGGGATCTGAGAGAGAGAGAGAGAGAAATTCCTTCATGGAAAAATGGCTTGAAAGGGAAAACCTAGCCGAGAGAGCCCCATATTGGCTTCCTGATGGGGACAGAGACCTTTTTGTACAAGCCTGTAGCCACAGGAGCTGACGTGTACAGGACCACGGATGGGACTGAGCATTAAACTAAAGTACACCCACTTCTTTGTGACTTAAGGCTGCTCAAAGCTCCGAGCTTACCTTGTGTTTGAAGAGACTTTAGTTGGTTTTAGTTTGAACTGCTACTCAAAGCAGAGTATCAGATTATTTGTCTTGTTTCTCAGCAAATATAGCTACATGTACTACAGTGTTTCCAGTGCTTTAGATTCAACCAATTAGACTAATATTTTTTGTATGACAATATGATGCGCCTCTTTCTGAAAAGTAATTAAAATGGAAAGCATCTATCTGAGTCTCATAGTGACTCAGCAGCTTATTGTACCACATATTTACACAAACTGCTGATGGAAAAGGCAATTCTAGTCAAATTTCCCATGCAACCAAGTGGAAATATATTCTGCTTTTATTCCGACTTTATACTGCCTGATTTTGTGACTAAAGCAGCTCATTCTGGGAACAGAATAAACCATTTTTTTTCCACCATCTGACACTTTGGGTTCATGTTTAAGTCCATGAACTTGCCAAAATGTTTAATTTCATTGAATCTTATGATGTATTTTCCCTCATGTTTTGTGGGGTTCTTTGCGGGTTTACACCTTATCAACAGCAGAGCATTGTGGGTTTTTATAGTAGTAGCAATGTTTGTCTTGCAACACTGACCAAGTCCAGTTCACATTTAAAAGAGAAAGATAGAGCGCAAGTCGCCAAGAGAGTGGGAAGTGAGTTGTCTGACTTTAAGGCCTCTACACATTGATCCAAATCAATGTTTGCACAAATCTTTAACTGGCTTCTCAGCAGTGTCTGGGTCGAGGATATATTGATGCAATGACGCTCCCTGCCTGATGTTGGTGTTTGCGGTACAACAGATGCACTCCGCACCATACATGGAAACAGGAAGATCATGGATGTCGAGTGGTTTATACTGTTGGTGACTGATCACAGGGAGCTGTTTGACCAAATTGTGGAAAAAAGACTATTTGTGGCACGCTATTTCTTTCCTGTTTCCTGTACGAAGTCAATATGAAAACGTTGGCTGAGCCCCACCGAGCAGCTCTTTTATGTCCTACACACATTGTAAGAAGAGCCAGCTTTCATTGGTCCTTCTCCTTGTGACATGGCAGTGCAAAACCCTTTTTATTCATTGGCACAACTTGTTCTGTCAGATGTGTGATGTCCTGTTGGAAACCCATAGTAGTACAAAAATCTGGATCATTGTATAGAGGCCTTTAGAGTTCTGGTTTGCGGCTGGTTGAGTACTTCATCTAATTTTGAAGCACTTAGACCCATTTTATTTGCAAGAAAATCCTAAAAATTTCTATTTGGTGGAGTGGTGAAGCTTATAAAAAGTGTGGGTGTTCCCTTTATTATATGGTATGGGAAACAGCGTACTTTAAACAGCAGAACTGACATGGAAGTCTAAGATATAAGGTTTCTTCTTCTATTATTTTATTATATAAATCTATTCGACACACCGATCAGTGTGCAGTTTTACTCTGCTTAAAGGTGCTGTACACAAGGTATCATAAAACGGCCCTTGCATACCTAGAGGCATTAGGCTTCCATGCTCAGTTCACATACTAGGATGTACTTAAATGTTTATATTTTTATTATTTTTCTGACGCTGTTCCTCTCTCCCCAATCATAAACTCAATCACAAGTTCACCACCAGGGCCTGCCTGCTCAGTGTAGAGTAGCGGATACGGACGTACAAACAAAGCTGTCTGGATGCAGATTATTTCCATGTTATAAACCCCAGTGAGGAGTTTTGGGGAGGACAGTGGGCTGAAGCTCGGACAAACTCAAATGGGACAAGGAAAGACTGGCTTAAAAAGTATTGTGAGTTGAACGGTTTAATTGGGAAAACTGGTGTCATGCCCTGATTATAGGTTTCGAAACTCTTTTTACAAAATTCACGTAGCACATCATTGTTCAGGCTGCACACTAAGCATAGGGGTCTGTAGGAAACTCAGAATCGAAGACCAGGAGATTTTGGGGTAACAGAACAGTCATTCAAAATCTTTCAACACAGCAACCAAAAACATTCTTTCTTTGTATCATTTACACACTGGAAACCTTGGGGGGCTCCCACAAAAGGAGTGGTCAGTTCAAAGCATGATCAGATAACAGAAGACTGTAAATCAAGTAACACCTACCTAATTCCACCAGCTTCCAACAAGGACAACATACATTGGCTGGTTTTATGTAAAAAGCAATTCTCTGTAAATCACAATCATTAAGTGATGAATCTTAAATACCAAATACAAAGTTAAACACATGGCTTTTGGCTGTTGTTAAATAGTTATGTAGGAAAAGCATAGCTTACAACAGATCTTAAAATTGTAAACCTACCGGTCCACGGTATGATTCTCAAATACATTATGAGAAACAAAACAAGGGTATGTAGGAAGAGCTTTTGAAAGAGTGACGCAGAAGTATTTCTTATGGACAGGGAAGAGAGCTAACTGCCATTGCCATTGGTTAACAACCAGCAATTAGCATGTTAATTTATATGTTCATGTTTAATGCTTCAGGCCATATGCAGATAAGTCTTTGAACTGGCAATGGCAAATTTATAAATGGTTTGGAAAATAGTAATCATTGCTATCGTGAATGCATGAAGGAGCTGCACCACTAACAGCCGAAGGAAGTTAAAGGGTCATTTGCATGAGCTGAGAACTATCCAATCACTGAGTGGATTCCTGAATGTGAAATATTGCAGTCCATCTTTAACTACAGTCTCAAACTCAGACCTTTTCCTCCAGGGTCAGTTTCTACAAGAAATAACTCGCAAATGAGCTTTCCCTTAATGCAGCAATACAAAATAATTGCTTTCTTCCCACACGGCTGTGGCAAGGGCAGCAATTTGATAATCATGCGGTAAATGATTTGCCAGCTGACATAATTTCATTAACAGTTGTAACTAGATTTAAATTATGCATGATGCTGTGCCTTATTTCAGGACCACAATATTTGCAGCTGTTTGATTGTGCTCCCACTATTAACAATGATCAACAGAGACTGTAGTTAACAAAGTAGAGAAGCATATGAGCTTCTTTCTCTTCTACACTGCTCTCTGGAGCACAAACACTCAGTCCTTGAATTACACATAAGAAAACATTAATACCTGCCTTTTTATGCAAATCTGGATCATTGTTATTTCCTAAATTCAAGCTGAACAACCCCTTTCCCTTAGTTTTTTACAAACTGATGTGTGACCGGACTCTGCTTAGTCTCAGTGTTGGTGTGACTCCTGGTGGGATCATTTTGTGAGACATTTCTGTGTGTATTGAGTTTATTCTTTGTAAGTTACCCTCATAAATAGTTAGAAATATAACTTACACAGTAGATTGTTGTCCAAGAAAACTAAAGTTGAGTGTCGAAGTTACCTGCCATTTTATATCAGTCTGATTTCTGATAAAAGTATTTTTATCATGCTTTTTAAGGATTTATGAGTATGACCCTATGCTACTGTTATGTTTATACATGAAGCACACCTGTCTAAATAAAAATTCTTGATGTTTTTCTTTTTTTAGGCCTAGATTTTATTTATATTGTGTTGAATTCTTGGACCTTCCTAACAGTAAACTTTTGACGAATAGACATGTAGTTTCGAGCCCTTAAAGCTACGGTGAACTGTTCACTTGTGTTACAGCAGAGGAACCTGTTGTACTATAACCTATATATAGTACAAAGGCCAGAAATGTATGGGCTCCCAATACTTCAATCCCCTATAAAGGCTCAGGAAAAAAGTGGTTGCAAAATTGAATCAAAGGAAATAATTCAACGATGTTTAAACACAAAACTTCAAATAACTGTTGAGCATCATGCTCATAGATGTTTTCTTTTCCTCAGGGTTTGACTGGGCCTCGTGGTGAACCGGGCCCTAGTGGCCCTCCTGGCCAGAAAGTGAGTGTCACTAATGGTGTGTTCACACTTGTAATGTTTGGTTGGGTTAAAACAAACCCTGAAGTGATTTCCCAGTTAGGGCAGTTCTTCCAGCTGCGCCTGAGTCTCATCAATAATATCGGTTTGGTTCTTTATTTGAAGGGGCCAGACATTTAATAAAAGTATATGTTTTTAAATGCTTTTTTTTGTTTAATAGGGGGAACCGGGGGATCCTGGAAGAAGAGGGGCTCCTGTGAGTCTACATTTTTCAGTTCACTTTAATGCTTGTAATGCTTGCAAAGTTGAAGGTAAGGCTTTACACAAATGCGGTAACACACTTTTGTTTTCCACAGGGTGTTGGAGAGGATGGTGAAGCTGTGAGTGAAAAACCTCTCTTTGCTCTTATCTTTATTTTAAATGAGGGAGTTGAAACTTTTTCCATTGTAGACTCTGCAATTCTTTTCTTTTTAAAGGGCGCCGATGGGGAAGATGGGTTACCTGGTGAGATGGGAAAAGTTGGACCTCCTGTTAGTGATGCTTTGCAGTTATACTTTTATAATAAATGAATAAATAAACTCTGAACTCCTGAACTAAAATTCAATAGCTTTCTCTCTGGCTCTGCTGAACAGGGAAGCCATGGTCTGAGAGGTCCTGTTGGTGCTCAAGGATTGCCAGGACCCAGAGTCAGTATTTATCCCAACCTTGACAACAGTGATTGCGAAACAAGATCAAAAACTGCTAAATCAGATCAGAATCAAAACCTTGTTTTTGACTAAAAGTGGTATTCATTTGTCTTCTTTTGGTCCAGTACAAAGAGAACACGCAAATCTGACCACAATTACGATTGCTAACTTGGTACAGAGGATGAAGTAGAAGTGCTTTTGTTTAATTTTGAGAGGAGTTGGCATCCGTTTGCTGTTCTACAATCTCATTAAAGATCAAAACCCTCATTCACACCGGTTCCTTGGAGACTAATTTGAACTGTTTTCTTTCCACAGGGTCCACCTGGTGTCTGGGATGGTAAAGAGCTGGTGTGTATTGTTTTCTCCAAATACCTTTTGTTTGGTGTCTCCTCAGATAGCCGGAAACAGAAACTCTGCAATCTCCTATAAACCAGAAAACACAGCGCTCTGCTAATCTGTTTAAAGAGCCATACGCTCTGCCTCTTTCAAGTCACTTCAAAATTAAAAATAATGCAAATGAAGTGGGCGTGTCTTGCTGTGCTGAGTAGGGAGGGGATTGGATCTTGCTAGGTAGAAAGCCCCTGTAAAAGATTACAGAACAGAAATGCTGTCTTTATTGTAGCATAAACTCACAGAAAATTCTCCTATTTAAAACAGCTTGTCACTTCTGGTTTGTGATTGATTTCCTGTTCCGTCTCAAAAGATTAACCAAAATGTAAAGTTTTTCTATTACACACAGAATAACGTCAATATTAACCCTTAGAAGTCTCTACATTCACCATTGCATTTGCCAATGCGACAGTATTTTTGGTTTTAAATGCTGCTATGGACTGGCGACCTGTCCATGGTATACCCTCACCTCTCGCGCTGGTGCACTAGGCACCAGCAACCATTGTGACTCCGAAAGGGATTAAACGGGAAAGAAAATGATAGATGGATGGTTTTAAATGAACATAACAAAAAATATGACAAATCTTTTGCAAGATAATTCTAAATAAAAAGTGAGAAAATTTACAATCATCTTTTAGTTACATTTCACAGACCCCAAATGGATTCCATCAGTGCCATCTAGTGGTGAAAAGAAATACCATTGAAAGTACAATACCTGTGATATGGCTTGTGTTTTTCAAAATTCTGGCACAAAACAAAGCAGAATGGAAAAAGTGTTTTAAAGATTATTTATTAGAGCTAAATGTGAAGTTGTATAAAAAACCAAAAAGGGTTGAAGATGGATAATGATTTCTATTTATGTAGCAGCTGCTACAAAGGCTTCTCTCCTGAATCACATGGAGACGTGCTTAGCGATGCAGGTCCTCTTCTTAGCTTTCTGAACCGTTAGGACCTAGCAGGATAATGGAGGGAACATTTACATTTATTCATTCATTCATCAACCCGCTTATTACCTTTCAGGGTCATGTGGGTCTGGCGGTGCCTATCTTAAGCGCACATGATTGGCGAGAGGCAGGGGTACATCCTGGACAGGTCGCTAGTCCATCACAGCATTTACATTTAGTAGTCGATAAAATACACATGCCTTCTCATTTGGAACCACATCTTCTGAGAGAAATGCTTGCTACAAATCTAGAATTTCGGCATTAATCCTTAATAATTAATGCAGTTCATTGCATGAATAATAATGGGTACCGAATTGGGTTGGTCCAAAAAACGTCACATCCACAGAAATGTATTTTCCAACCGGAAGTCATAAATAGAGAATATAGAAATCGTGTGTGGAGTAAATAGAAACATTGTCACTCATTTTGTGGTTTGCTCTGAGTTTGACTAATATTTGTTCTATATTAGAAATTCTTAAACAATAATTACTTGATCCCTTTTTAACCGAATTACCATTTCTGTGTGTATTTCAGTACCTGAAAATGTGTGGAGTTTTTCAAAAGCTAACGTGTTTTAGTATTCCTGTTAATGTGCCATCTCTGTTAAATTATCAGTGTCCAACGTCTTGTACTTCTGGCCTGGCTGGGTACACGGGTCTTCCAGGCATGAAGGTAACCATCAACGACACCCAATAACTTCTTTCCAGAACATTTTCCTTATTTACATCAAATGGTTTCATATTTAGGGTCACAAAGGTGTGAAAGGGGAATCGGGTGAACCGGGAAGACAAGGGCATAAAGTAAGGTGTTTTTGTCATCCATTAATAAATATATGTAAATATGTGTATATTCAATATTAATGTGTTTCTCTCAAAGGGTGAAGAGGGAGATCAAGGAGCAAATGGAGAGCGAGGAACACAAGGACTACCGGTAAAAGACTTTTCTTATCAAACAGTTATTATTTCAGGATTTACAAGAGGGACATGGTTAGATAATCAACAAACATGAAACTAGTGAAACAGACATGTTTTTATAGTGTGCTGCGGTTGACATGATAAGGAAATTATTTGTAACTCCTGGGGATTGACTCTTCCACACCACACACGATATGTGACAACTGAGGTCATAAAGAATCGTCACATTTTGAGGAGGAAAACAGGCTGTGTTCATCCTGCTTGATCTCATGGCTGTTCTCTGGGAAAAAAATATTTGGAGATCATGTTTTGTCACATATTTGATTGGAATTGGTTGTCGGACATGATTTGTCCATTGCACCTTTTTGTTGCGATGTCCCACAAGGCTCCATCTTGGGCCCTTTGCATTAAACGTCATATAATTTCTCTTGGGCACATTAACATTGTGCTCCATTTTTATGTTGACGACACACAATTATTTCCCTTCGAGTCACAGTAGAGGGCTGAGACCTACCTACTACGGGAACCCAAAAAGGGAACGTCAGCTTTGGTTTAGAGATGAAGCTGATTTTCATTCAGAAGTAAACTTTATTTTCGAGCTAATCGATAATATTGATTTATTTCCCAAATGTTTTGTGTCGAAAAATGATATGAAATAACATTATCTTAATAAAATCTATTAAAGACGTCATGACATGGTGAACTTTTATTGGCTTTTATGGTGATTTATAAGAGTAGGTTGAGGTTCCAGGACAAAAAACAAGTTTGTTTCTTTTAAAAATGTCACACGAGTCCCATTGTAATGTCAAGGCTAGACATGAAAAGGCCAATTTCACTCCCCTGGAAGTGATGCACTATCCATAAAGCAACTCCTTCTCTCGTGATATCCAGATACAAACGAGCAAGAATCAAACAGAGTGAAAGTTGGAGCACTTACCTGGCGCAGCCTGTAAGAACATTGACGTCATGATATGGTTAAGCCGTGTTCAGATTGTCACAGCAGTCGAGTCGCAGATGCTTTCACATTGAAGGACTATCTGGAGCAGCTTTCAGTCGTGATGAATCCACACAGCACCATAGATCCTGACAGAGGATTACACGCAGCACGACTTTAGACAGAATTGCAGAGAACTATGTCCATGTTCTAAAAGTGTGTCTCGCAATCAAACACTCCCAAGAAATGTTTTAAAAACAGAGCGGGGTCACGTGAGGCAGAATGAAACGCAAGACAGGGATTATTATCAGAAATGTGAGCGTGGAAGTTTTTATTTTATCTTTTGGTTCCAAAAAAAGTGAAAAGAAGCCCAATTTGAACCAAAACTCCTGTTTGTATATGCCATCTATGCCTATGTAGCTTGTCCACAACTTCACGTGTTTCTCTCATTGGCAGCAGGTTCAGATATTTATAGATTTCATAACATTTCCTCCAAACTCCATTGCAAGACTTTGATAGCCTTGTATTGAAGTTGCTCGTAATGAATCTCTCTATTCTCCCTCACATCTACATTGCATACACGTCATGAATATGCAAATCCGTAACCAATAGTTGAGTAACTAGGGAGTAGTTACAAAGTTTTTTTCTAATGAAAATCTCAGCCCATTTCCGGAATAAGCCCGGACTACAAAATGTAGAGATTGAAAGGGATTTTAATTAAAAATAGAGACTTTTTGAGTAAAAGAATCACATTATCCCATATGATTAAACCAATGTGAACAACACATTTTGAAGAATAAACAAAGTCATGACCCCTTTAAAACCTATTTAAATGCATTTTAGTACACTGGTCTGAATGTCAGAAAGGAAGTGACTAAGAAAAGAACATTGTTTAACAACTAAGTCATCTGGAAAACTAACTGATCTGCTCATCTTGCTTCTGAATTACCAAACTTGGGTCTGAAACTACACACCAACCCTGAGATATTGATGCAAACAGGGCTTGAAACCTTAATTAACCATTGCAATGTGGAAATGGTGTCTGTGTTCTTTAATTCGTAATGAAAAACGTAGTCTCGAGTAGGAACACAGATTATTTCCACAACAGTTATGTTTCACGATGTCTAATCATTATTACTTTTCTTGATGATTGATTGTTGCAGTGCACCTAAAGGAGGTGTCCCTGGTTTCTTGGGATTATTAAATCTAATAAATTTCTCAGCTGCGTGCATGTCTGAGAACAGGATTTCTCTCATTGATGGAATGCTCTTCGAGATGCGATATGTCAGGCTTCAGCTATCAGCCACTGTTCTAAAAGTCGTGGCATGTATTATCATTAGCACTTTCATATATCATTGCTGTTTCTATGTGTTTTATTGTATATCTGTGTGATTTTTTTAATGATCAGGACGTGGTGTTTGTGTTCAATGAGCCTTCTCTCAGCAGTGATCTGCTTTGCGATTGCAGGGTCCGCAAGGTCTCAGAGGAATCACTGGGATGACTGGTCCTAAAGGCGATAGGGTGAGGATCACCCTCATGGAAGTTTACAAGAACAGTGAATTAAAGCCGGAATCGTGAAATAAATGTTATTCTCCATCAGGGACCACGGGGGAATGGTGGGGACCTAGGCCCTCAAGGTATTCAGGGAGCTGCTGTAAGTGGAAAGAAGGGAGTATTCGTGTTATAGTGTGATTGACTCAAAGCTGATTCCATAAAATGTGTTCTTTTGCGTTGTATTTAAAGGGAGACATGGGTCAAAGAGGCAAATTTGGTGAGTCTGGACCGAAGGGAGCTCAGGTGAGCACAGCAGATTACTAAAGTTTTCAGCAATAAAAAGCTACAACTAAAAAGACAGTACTGGGAACTCTGGACAAACATATGAGAAGCAAACAGAGAGATACTGGAGATTACCCCTTTTAAACCAGCAATTGCTTTTGCATTTTCATTCAAATGTCTTTAAAACAGAAACCACAAGCGATGACGCAAATTTCCTTCACTGTGTGCGCAGAAAACCAGGAAGTTGCGAAAAAAAAGTCATAAAACAATATACACAATACAAACATTTTAATCCAGACAACGCTTCACAACACTTAGGACATAGGACAACATGAATACGTTCATGAACATTCCCCAAACTCATTTAATTACTTTTTTGCATATAGCCATCAACTATACCGCAGTGTGTGAAGTGACAGCAGATTATCTATCTTCACTACAAAAGAAAAAACTAGAATAAAAATACCTCAAACATTATGTAATAGTATGTGATTGCACTTATTTATTGTGATGTTCATGGTACAAAGTGTGCTCAGCAGCCAGGGTTTTCTAGTATGTTTTAGTTTGTAAATTAGACTCAAAATCTAAGCAATAAAGATTTTGGTGTAAAAACCTTTTTTTTGTATCTTTGTTACTTTAATATTTTACAGTGATAGTGCTACGACATTTAGAAATGTGTGGAGAAAACGTGGAATTTTTTTATTGGGTTTTTTTGTTTGACAGTTTGGCACTTTCTTCAGTTAGT
Organism: Danionella cerebrum; assembly: GCA_007224835.1. Classification (NCBI taxonomy): domain Eukaryota; kingdom Metazoa; phylum Chordata; class Actinopteri; order Cypriniformes; family Danionidae; genus Danionella; species Danionella cerebrum. The sequence goes on from SRMA01026066.1 coordinate 207,567, forward strand.
ATTGCCATAAATCCATATATATTCTTAAATATGTGATATAAGGGCTGTATTAATGTGTGTCTAGGCTTGGAGGACTTGGTTCTATGGCAGGACACAAAGGGTTAAACCATATTCAAAATGATTCTATAGGTTTGTGTAAATTCTGAAACCAGTTTGCCAAACAGTCATACTTCGGTGCACATTTATACATTTAAAGTAATGAATACAAATGTTTCAGAAGACTAGAAGCGAATTGCCACTGGTGACACATTCCATATACTATATGAATGTCAAATATTTCATGTCTCCAGGGACCACAAGGTTTGCAAGGAATTCTGGGTTTAACTGGACCAAAAGGAGAAACTGTGAGTTCCCTGAGCTGCGGTGCTGCTTGTTAAATCCCATCTTTTAGTTTTATTAAATAGTTTTATTAAACCACAGATTTTGTGACACTGCAGGGTTTACCAGGGGTGGAAGCAAGTGATGGCATTCCAGGTCTCCCTGGAGTGAAAGTAATCTTTTTTTTTTTTGATGAAATCATACCAAATTTACATGATTGTTTGTCTCTTTATTTAGTGGTTTCACTTGTGCACATGAATCTATTTTTTTCAAGGGCCTTCCAGGGAAAGTTGGCTCTCCTGGTGAAGCTGGGGTCCAGGGATTACCTGTGAGTAAATGCCTCGCAAGTTTATAAATGTGATCAGAATTCCACCATATATATGTGTATGTGCACCAAAAATGTTCAGGGCTTAGAAAAAGGGAAACAAAGAACATAACTCAAAGAACATCCTCATGGTGAGACTACTTTTGAAGTAAGATGTATGATCTCACATTGAAGGCGATATTTTGGAACACAAAAGACAATAAAAATATCTAGCTGGGAACTAATTCATTGTCAACAACATAAAGCAAATCACAACAAGGGATTGAGTGGAGACCAGTGTAAAAGGGTGGATTAAATTGGGCTTTATTTGTTGTTGCCTTGATATAGAATTTGACAAATTTCTGGAAGTGTGTAAAGAAAATTTAGAATCCACTGATTGAGCACCTCTGATGTACACCATTCATTGAGGTGTTCAATTTGATTCACTGTTTTACTGTCAGTCAAATGTTTTGTATTGTTTAGGTTCAAGGCCAGTATGAAATTATCTTCAAGATAACGCCATTTCCTGTGTTCCTTAAGGTTTCTTCTTTTTGTTTTCTGCAGGGTTTGCCTGGCATTCCAGGAGCCAAAGGGCACATGGGTCAAAAGGTAGGTCATTCAAGATTATTTTTCAGTGTTCGCAACAGTCACACTCTGTTAATAAATAATCTGGATTAGCTTGTTTTTAAATATTTCCTGTCAGAGTGTCATTTTTAATGATCAATCAGGTGCAGCAATGGTACAATCGACAATAGATATGAGGCCAAAGTCCATTACATCTTACAAAAAAAAGATGAGCTGCACATTAAATTAAGTCACTCTCTGCTACAAGGGCATCCGAACCTATGCCGTTTATTTAACAAGGTTCAGGAGGAGCCATTAATCATGAATGGCACCAACTCTTTCCAGTATATAAGCACAAACAATAATGTTTGTTCAAGATGTCCCTCCTCGATCTCTACCCATTCTCCTTAAGCTGCTTGCAGAACAAAGAGACTAGCAGCGACAAGGTGACGCGATCATTTTCTATCGAGTTCCTGTGATGGGAGCGTGGGTGACTGCTGGCGACAGCTTGTGGACGTGGCCAGCTATGAGCGATGAGAGAATATTTAACTTTATGCTAATGAGAAGTGACCCTCACGAGCGACATCCAATAGGAGGGAAGTTATTTCCATGTGATTCCTTGACTGCTGAAATCAGACTCCATCAAGACACAGCTCTCCTGCACCAGAGAGGTTTATTTCGTAAATCCCTTGAGCTCCTTGTAACTGCCCAGCGGTTAGTATGTTCTTGCACAGACTGATAACCTCCACAGATGTCATCTGTTTGACGTTTCTGTGACCAGAGATTTAAGAGGATTTTTGTCAGAAGACAAAGGCGAAACAAATGTGATTCCCACAAGTCTTCACAGTGTAGCTTTGTTTGTTATTTCCTTTTAAAGCTGCTCCTTTGCAAGATAATTGTGATGTGACAAGTCAGGAACCACTTTCTCTGTTCTTCAGGGCAGCACTGGTGATCCAGGAGTGGCGGGTCCGATCGGAAACAGTGGGAAAACAGTGAGTGTTTAGCACAACTGGATGATATGGATGAATTTCCTCTGATGCAAAAATCTGTTTCAGGGTGAACGTGGGGAACAGGGAGAGGTGGGACCAGTTGGATCCAGAGGTGGGCCAGTGAGTACTGTCCCTTGGGAAACTTTTAGTGATTTGTAGAGAACTTCTGTAATATTGCCTTGATTTTGACAGGGCGAGAGAGGATTCAGAGGTCCTGATGGACCAGCAGGGTTGCCAGGTGCAAGGGTGAGTTATCAATCCACCAAACACTAAGAATGCTTTAGAACAAATCGCGGAAGTAAATCTAAAGCTAAGGAATGGTTTTGTGTCATTTTGTTTGTCGATATCCTTTACTTCGCATTTTATTACAAATTAACCACTTATAACCAACAAACAAGACTAAACTCGAAAATAAATAACACTTTCTAAACTTGTTATAAATTATGTGCAAATGGATGCAAAGTATTGTCGAAGGTGGATTTGATTGTTTCGTTTTTTTTTTTTAAACAAACACCAGTTTAATTTAGTTTTAGGTACTTTATTGTAGATTTTTGATTAATATACTCTTAAGGCGTCTACACACCAATCCAAATTTTCATTCACAAGTTTCGTGTGACAACACCTCGATAAAAAACCATGGGCACCAACAGGAGCTCACACATCTGGCTGAACGAGTGGTGCCAACGAAAATGAGTTTCGCCCTGCCATATCGGGTACATTTTTTGCATGGAGAACTACCAATGAAAGCTGGCTTTTTTGATGGTACGAGTATGTTCATAGCAACAAAACACAGCAGACAGGAAAGAAATAGACGCCACAAATCCTCTTTTCTCCACATTTTTGTCCAACTGCTCCCTGTGATCGGACACCAACAGCATAAACGTTTTATTATATGTGTACTATGATTTCTTTTCTGTTCAATATTGCCTCGAAGAGCACCCTGCTGAGAAGCCTTCCATGTGAATTTCAATTCAGATCGTTGTGTGGGGGCCTTTATACCACTTAAAGTTGTCTAATCGAATAAACGTAAATTCAAAATTGCTTTTTTAAAATTAGATCAAAGCTTTAAGATTGCATTATACTTGACAAACAAAAAAAAACATGATATGCTTTTATTTCATGAAAATGTGCACGGGGTACAGTGGCACGACACATAAATGTCTTTGTCATCTTTAAAAGCCCAGGAAAAGAACCAAATTAAATACAAAAATGTAGAATGTTGATGAAACTGTATTAACGATAATTCTGGTAATATTTTAAGGTTTAGGTGTGATCTAAATCCCGGAATCTATGGCCAAATGTGTCTCACCCTAGTTGAGTTGGAAAAAGAAAGCTTAATATTGGCTCGTGGTGACTTTCTGTAACACACTCTAGAAACTACATCATCACAAACATGTTCCTCTTGTTCTCAGCTCTCAGATTCGTGTTTTGTCTGCTGAATGTGTTCCAGAGGAGTGCTAAACAGCTATAGAATCCCATCAGGAGATTAGGTCTAGTAATGGGCAGCGGGAGCATGAATAGTGTGTTGTTATTGAGGCCTAGCTGGAGATATTTTCTTTGGTAAGGGGATATTCAGAGAAAGGCGCGGAGCTGAAAGAGCCTTCTGTCTTTCCGAAAAATTCCTCCGGCATCAGGATTAAACCTGCTCCACATCCATCCACACACTGTTTTCCTTAGAGCAGATGTGGTTAGTGGTACAGGCTCTTTAGTGTTCATGCGCTCAGATGTGTTTATCGTTTTCTGTGTGTTTTTGTGTTCCTCAGGGACCTAAAGGAGATCTTGGTCTGCCTGGTCTACCAGGGCCTGCTGGATTCTTTGGTCAAAAAGGAGACAGGGTATGTAAAGCGGTTTCTTTTTGATGATCTGATAGAATAATCGATTATATGGGAGTATTTTACCATTTCAAATGGACCCCTTTCTTCATTATGTCGTGCAGCGTCGTTTGGCCACTAGCGTGTTTACTTTTAGCCGTAAATCCAACTGTGAACACCACAAGTCTGCCTTTATTACTCCATTAAAACCCATGAGAGGATGATTTCTCTACCTTTACAGCATTCAACCCGTCGAGCTCAGTATCTGTACCAGACTGACTGGGTACTCTGGCTTTGAAACTCACCATTATTGTACCAATATTGGTTTGGACAACAGAAAAGTTTCTCTCTGCTGTTGAACACATTGAGCTCAGAAAAGGGCTGTTTAATTGTCATCGTGGTTTATTGTTTCGAGTGAATAAATGCTGAACTGACTGTTGTCTCAAATACATTGAAAGAAATGTTACAAAAGCCCCTGGCCCTTGTGGTGTAGTGCAGTGATCCCCAAAATTTTTCTCACCGCAGACGCGTTTAAAGCATTTCCCTTTACGGACTTGTCCTCAAGATACAGTCCTTGACAAAAGTCTTGTCGCTTATCTATTTTTTAGAAACACCTGCTGTTAATTTGGCTTTTATTTAATCAATTGCTGTTACTAGTAGCTCATATGAAAAGCTAAACCCCTCCCAAATAATGTTTAATGCAATTAAATAACTCAGATTTTGGTCAAATTTTGGCAAGACAAAAGTTTTCAAAAAAAAAAGAAAAATTCATATACAAAAATATGTCCGCAAATTAAGTAGTAGTGCTGTGAGATCCAAATTTAATATCTTCTATGACTTCCATGAGCTTGAATGACTCGATTTGTGTGTGGTTCGACAGGATTCAAAAATTAACTGATTAAGTAATAAGGAATAACAAAGAAAGCAGACTTTCATGGGTCTCAGAGTTCATCAATGTTCTTTGATTTCTTCGATCATCTTTTGTCTTTCATCCTACCCCAGACACGCTCAATAAAGTTCATGTGTGGTGACTATGATCAACAGAGCAAACAAACAGTCCTCTCAAGCAGTTGTCTTGCAGGGTCTGCCTGCCTTTTAGTCTCTTACAAATCTTTTTTAGCCTCTGTAGTGTCTGACACATCAGCAGTGGAATTGGTCTTCTGTTTATTGATAATCAACACTTTAGTCTCCGGGTGAATCTTGTGCATGTTCACAGAGGGCTAGTTGCAGTTGGTGAGAAGGTCTAGTTCACTGGATTTCTTTTTATTCACACCTGATCCCTAATTGATCCATTATTAGTAACAGGTGGAGCTCATATGACTAGATGACAAGTCTGAATATTAGATACATTTTGACCAAGTGTGTCTCACATGGCTGGCGGAGTAAGGCCAAACTGCAGCGAGCACAAGTTTTTGACAGTTTTTTTTTTTATACACTGAACAAACTTTAATAGTTTTTCTTTTTCTCGGCTCAACTTTATTTTCACGTGGTTCACAATAGTAAAATTTTCCCCTTAAAAAAATAGGTGGGACCATGTGAAATTAATCCTGAGAAAGATCATTTACGCTGCCAACGATTAAATTCAGAGAAGTCACTCTCAAGTTAATGTTTAAAATGATAAATTAAGTTGTATATAACAGGTTGTCTGTGGGAGAGGCGTGTGTGAGCTAGACTCGAGGCGGAGCTCTGAAACCAAAACAATCCCATCCTTAACAGGAAGTTGCTTGTGTGCATGTGCAGCCGTTAATGGCAGCCTCCTCTCCAGCTTTAAAAAAAGCTTCATATGAGCCCAATGGCAATAGGCATGTCACGCTGTCCATATATTTTTTTACTCTCTATGATTTTGACAGTTTAGTTTTCACTGAAACATTATTACAAAAGCTGTTTGGCTTACAATGAGCCATTTCTTATAATTATAAATAATCACATAATATATATATCAGCAGCACTTTAGCTCAATTTGTACACAAGCGAGCCGGTCGTACGACTCATTATATTGTATGTAAAAAGCTTTCTTTATCATTACTAACTTTTCTAAAAACATCTGTTTGTTACTCATTTTGCTGGCTAAATTGTAAAGATGTACAAAGAGAATAGTAATTATTTCAAACCATGGTGCTGGGTTTCCTTATTTTATTTATTTTTTACAAGTTTATTTTTGGGGCTTTTTTTAAGATCATGTTCATTTGAGTTGTAGATTCAATAAAATGCATTTTAATGATTAAATATTAAAGTGAGTCAACTCAATTAGCGTAATTTGTTGTTGATTTTGTTTTAGTTGGTTATTTATTGAACATATTTTAAACCTGTAGAATCTTTTATAATCTCATTTTATAATTGTGCAGGGTTTGGTCGGTCTCACTGGTCCTCAAGGCGAGCAAGTAAGCTTTTCTTTGCCTGTGAAACATGCGTGTTGTTGTTGTGAATACGTTATAATGCATGTTTGCTCAGGGACCGCCTGGTGAGGAGGGAGCTCCCGGAGGCAGAGGAGATGTTGTATGTAAAAGCAGCTCTGACATCTTGATCATTTATTGAGACGCTCAGGTTATGACTCCTCTTTCCCTTTTTTTTGCCAGGGCGACGAAGGAGAGCCAGGAGTGAAAGGATCAGTGAGTTTGCTTCAACAATTGAACTGATGATGTGTTTATGGTTTAAGGCTTCAGGATGGGCAGTGGTGTAAAAACTATCCCAAAGATGCCCCAGCGAAGATCACACTGCAACGACCTCCAGCATTGCAAGATACTTGTCAAAATATACCTTTCTGATTTTCTTTTATCTTTGGAAAACTGCGAATTCCAGTGCTTCATTGACAGCTGATGCAACTGCAGCAAAGAAAAGACTTTTATTTCAATACTGTTGTTGTTTTGCTTTTCCCAGACAGGTAAAATAGGACACCAAGGAAATAAAGGGCCTGAGGGTGCCCGTGGTCTGCCTGGAGCAGAAGGTCCAGCTGGACAGCCTGGTCCAAGAGGCATGCAAGGGGACCAGGGAGTGCCAGGACTGCCTGGAGCTCAGGGAGCAGCAGTAGGGTTCTTTGATCATGTTCATATTGGCTTTTGTTTGAGCTTGTACCTGCCACTCCATCTGGTTTCTGTTGTTGACGATTGATTAAACGCTCGACAGGAAGTTTATGTAATGCCGCAAACAAAGTAATTATGATAATTCAACAGTGTCTTTTTAATTATTCATCAGGGGCGCGCACCTACAGATGAACACATCAAGCAAGTGTGCCGAAGAGTTTTGCAAGGTTAGTTTTTCAAAACTCATTAAATAAACATTAGGGATTGGGTCCACTCTTAACCTATCACATGTAAAAATGTATAAAAGAAATTAAAATAGTAACAGCATAACATGTAATTTGTATAAATATAGGGAGAGGTTCTGTTTGACAGAAAGAATGTAATTTTAAACACTTGTGTTATACTATAGGTTCTTCTTATAATCTCCTATTAACACATTTTAAATAGGAAACTAGTTGCGCTTTTGATATGCAAATTACACAATAAAGGTTTTATAATTTATTTCTCTTTCAAAAATGGGTTGCTATGTTTTGAACAATTGATCATTTTGAATGTATTTATTAACATCACCTTGTGATGTAACTACATTATTTGCACAATTCTCAGACTACTCTGACTCTTCTGGTTAGATGCTTTGACTCAGACTTGACAGATTAGCTTTTGGTTAGATACCCAAACTCTGATGTGACTCGTTATGTACTCAAACTCAGCTGGTTGGAAACCCTGACTTGGACTTTACCTGTTAAGTACTTGAACTTAACTGCCTAGACACTCTGGCTCAGACTTGACTGGTTAGGGACTTGGACTCTTCTGGTTAGACACCCAGATTCAGACTTGAGTGATTGGGTACTTGGACTCTTCTGGTTCGATTTGCAAACTCAGACTTGACTGGTTAGGTTATGGTACTCTTCTGGTCAGACACCTAGAGTCAAGGCTTGACTGGTTTGGTACTCAAACTCAGACTTGATCGGTTTAGTCCTCAGACTCGTATATGTCCATATAAGTACTTAGGCTTTGACTTGATTGGACGAGTGTTTTAACTTGAATTTGCAGAGTTTGAGCTTACCTTTGTTAATTCTAAGTACTCAACGAGCCAAATCAAACACTTACCGTATTTTTCGGCTCATAAGACGCACTTTTTCTTCCCCAAAACTGAGGGGGAAAAGTTGGTGCGTCTTATCGACCGAATGCAGAGCGCCGCGAAGTCCGGTCACGGCCGCATGAGAGGCGTAAGAGCTCCGGAGCTAGGCCGAAGC
>SRMA01026066.1:226459-316267 GCA_007224835.1 Danionella cerebrum
AATACTTAATCGCGTGAAACTTGCTCTAACTCCTTTCACCTTACAGGAAGTTCTATTCAAGGCTGGATCACCAATTCCATTCGTTAAGTGTACACAGTAAGAGATCGTTATTCTTGCTTTCGTCACACTACTTGGTTTCTTCCCACGTCTCACTTTTGTTCTTAAAATAGTGGCTGCATGAAAGACAAACATTTCATTTTACAATCGAGAATTCAAGGGCATGCCTGTCTGTTTGCAAAACATTGGAACCCGTCTGAGAGTCTTATGGGATATCGAACAAAGAATTTAGTGCCAATCTGCTGTACAATTACCTTCCAAGGCCTGCAACACAATGTACAGCAATGCAGCAGCCAGGCTCTTCTCTGAACTTCCTCCGAACAAGATTGAGCCAATCGTCAACAATCTGGGTAGAGGGAGGAGCTCCATCGTCAAACGGCCAATCCTGAAGATTAGCACAAAACAAATAAATCATTACGCAAATCACCCAAGATCCCCGTTACTTTTCATCTACCGCCAAAGAACTTACCAGAACCTGAATGCCCTCTTTGATGACCAGATTAGAATCATACGTGGCCTCGCAGACCCTAACAACCGTGGTCACTCCATACTTCTTCAGTTCCTAACGGAAGAGAGAGGCAAAGTGATGTGCTGTAGCTAATGTAGACGCGCTGCTTGTTTAATCTAGCACTTACCTCGATAAATTTGTGAAGCGTAGCATTAGTGGGGTTGTGGGTAATGAGGAATCTCATGTTTTTGTAGGTGATCTCCACGGGGGCAGGTCTGTTCATACGAGCCATTTTCAACTCTTCGATAGCTTAAACTCTTACTTTTTCAAAGGAAGAATCTCTCACCAGTAACAGAAGACTAAATAAACTCTAGTCACAAAAACAAAGTGAGCAGGAATAGCAGCTTGAGATTGAGAACATAAAACTTAATAACGAAAATCCAAAAGAAGAGAAGGCCGGTCCTCTGGTGAGAGTGAAGAGGTGGGGCAGATGAGGGCAGTGCACTTGAAGAGATTCTGTTACCCCATCCAGGACCACCAACCGATGTGGACACCCGCTCTCTCCAAGCCTGTAGCCGCCAACGTTTAAACTATATCGCAAGTCTTGCTGTGGTGATGTAGCAAGGCTAGCCGTTCACTCGTCTGCATAAACGCCGTGCTGAGCCTGGCAGTAGTCCCCACTGCCCTTCAGAAACTCCATAAATGTGCGACCCAAAACACCACAGAACTGCTGCAGGGACAAAACATAACCCGTATGAGATGTTCAGTGTGGACAAAATCAGAAAGCGTGACTTTTTTATGTGTTTTGCTTTAACAACCTTGTATAATAAACCATATATTTAAACCAGGGGTGTTAAACACCCACAGAATCATTCTGGAGAGATAGTAGTTCATTTTGGAGTTGACAGAGAGTTACACAGGATTTTAAGAAACATTATTCTGCTAATAAATTGTTTAAGCTAGTTTTTTGCCTCACATTTCGGAAATTTTCAATATCGCTGGTCCATTTTGCCTTGTAGAAGAATTCACGCAGTGAGCGGTGGTGGTCATGAACCATCATACATGCATCTGTAGTAGGGTACTGTGTTAAAAGATCATCTTTTTGTGGAAAGTAGCGGAAATTGAGACAAACTGAGATAAAAATGATTCATACACAGTTATTCCATAGTAGTTTGGAAGTAGCATGGAGTCAAAGATTCAGGTCTCAAAAAATTCATGCAACTTGAAAAAAAATTTAAGTATTTATGGAAGAGGAATGAACTGAAAGTTCAGTTTTGTGTTACAGCTGATCAATTTGGAGAGTTTTGTGAATGAAGTTTGACCTTGTTTTCCCCATTTCGTTTGTATGATTCAACCGTTTATATTTTCAGGGTAATGCTTTAGATGCAGTGCTCCACACAATCATCATGCTGCTTGTTGTTTTTTTTTTGGTTCACCTGAGAAAACAACAGGTTTTCTCAGGTGAACAACAAACAAACTGTGATACATCTACATAATATGGCTGAAGGGGGATAGTGTGAAAGGTGTGATAGATTCTGTCTCAAAAATGGTGTGGTATTTCTTCAAATCACTTCATTTACAGGTTCTTAAATAGATTGTCTCTTGCCTGCGTTCTACACTGAAACAACGAAGTGTTGATATAGACCCTTTTATAGCCACATAATCAGATTATGGCAAGCAGTTTGGCAGTGGTAGTGTACAAAGTAATTGAGAGGCGGCAGCAACAAAGCCATAAAACCATGCCCTGCATCAAAATGTCTACTTTGTGTATTTACAGTTACACTAACAAATATTTTAGCGATAGGCTGAAGGTTTTTTTAGGACTCAGACAGGATCACAACTGTTTCTGATGAATCAACCGTCTTCCTACAGCACCCACTTTACACGATTTGTAGAGCAGGAGGAATTGTTACTTTCGGTTGGATCAGAGTGCACTGTTTTTTTTTTTTTTATTTTCAGTTTCCACCAGGAATAATGTTTGAATTATTTTCAATGTTTACCTTTGCAAATCGAAAAAAAAAAATCAATAAAAAAAAAAATTTTGCAACTAAAATAGAATAACAAACCCTAAAATAATTTGGTTAGTCTTAGTTTCTATCAGTAGTTCTCTGTCTAGTAAGCAACCATGGCAACAGTGGTATCCCTCTGCAAATATGGTGGATGCGATTATGTCACTCCTCCTGCCCTATACTTAACATTGTGATTTACTTTTGTTTACATTATTTGCAATTACATCTTTTAAGTTCAAAGCCAAATCAATTATGTCTTATTTTATTGCTGTTCGATGTTCAAGGGTACATTTTAACCTATAAAAACACTGAATTGTGAGAGATTTATGATCTTTTCCTGATCAAAAAAAGGGTTATTCTCATTTTATCCAGAATTTTGCGGCTGTATGGCTCCATAAACGCTGGCCGCTGATATAAAAAATGTGCTGTTGTAGGAATCCCATTCTCCAATGCACAACCTTATTGGCAAAGCAACTGAAACTAGTTTCCGCATTGAATTGGTTTCTTGGCAACAGCCTCGGATGAGCCAGAGGTGAGTCAGTGCACGCCTGGATGTGGGTCATGTTCTAGAGAGAGCAGGTCACGTGTGACCGCTTGAGATGGGATCACTCCAGCTGGCTCTGACCAGTTATGTGGGCCTGTCTGAGTTGTTTCTCTAAAATCTTAAAGCCATTGATGCCAGCCCCGTGAGAAAACACACGTGCCTCAGCAGCTATGGGATTAGCGGACACTAAGCCTCTTTAGTAAAATCACGAACAAAAAAAGCAAAACTCAACGAACACTCAACACGGTAGCAGTGAATCTACCTGTAATGAAAATGAAAGTCATACACATTTTACATGTGTGCTTTAAATCGAGGGAAAAGGGCCTAAATTAGCACCGCCAAGACGTTTAACTAAGAGTCTAAAATGTAGTTGGTTATAACGTCAATTTATTTTAAGGTGTGACTGAGACTGGAACAAAGACTTCATAGTAACTGTCACAACCATAAAAGTATTTTTATAAAACGTTACTGCGACATGTGCGCTCTATACAATATGTCAAAATTAGCTACGAAGCTAACGCCAGGAAAAGGCGGCTATTGAAAAAAAAATCAACAGAACAACACAAAAGTAACGTTACACGTTAAATAACACGCAGTGCTATTTAACTTCATAACTGAAATGGTTCGGAATCAACATTTACACATGGATTAATATAACTCGACGTCTCTGGACAGTCTGTTACTTTTATACGCTAGCGTAATTACCTCATGAAAAGATAAATATACAAATACACACCAAACCATAGTTATTAATATGTAGAAAACGTTCACTTACTGGAATATGCTTACTCATTGAAGATTGTAGCTTAATCATAAAGCCGCTTCGGAGAATATTTGTGGCGTAAAACCATTCAGGGCAGGCTATTGAGGCTAATGTGAAATGAGCCTTCAGTAACCGGTTACAGCTGGACTAGACGCCGCACCCCATTATGCGCACGCGCAGTCAAGTCGCAAGCGTGTACGTACCGTACGTACACACGCACGAATATCACGTATCTTATAACAAGACACATTACCCACACCATTCTCCTTTTTCTTTCCACAGTCTGCATATTATATTGTATTGTACTGTACCGTACTGTACTATACTATACTATACTATACTTTATTATACTATCATTCATTCATTCATTTTCATACTCGCTTCTTCCCTTTCGGGGTCACGGGGGTCTGCCGTTGCCTATCTCCAGCACACATTGGGCGAGAGGCAGGGGTACACCCTGGACAGGTCGCCAGTCCATCACATTACATTACATTACATTACATTATATTATATTATATTATATTACATTACATTACATTACATTATATTACATTACATTACATTACATTACATTACATTACATTATATTATATTATATTATATTATATTATATTATATTATATTATATTATATTATATTATATTATGTGTTGTGTTGTGTTATGTTGTGATTTCCCACACAGTTCAACAAAAATGTGTTCGCAAATGTGTATGTTTTACCTTCTGATGGACTGCCTATACGTGTCCAAGGTGTATCCCTGGTATACACAAAATGGAATTATATCAAATCATATTATAAACTCCTGTGATGGACTGGCGACCTGTCCAGGGTGTACCCCTGCCTCTCGCCCAATGTGCGCTGGAGATAGGCACTGGCAGACCCCCGTGACCCCAAAAGGGAATAAGCGGGTTGGAAAATGAATGAATGAATATTATAAAATCGATTGAAGCCTATATTTTGAACGTTTCATTAAAATTCTGAAAACAACTCTTAAAATCTACATGATGTCACTCTTTTTTGAAAACGACACATTTTACAGACACTGAATATCAATATCCATTACCAAAATATATAAATTAACAATTTTACCAGACAATAGAGAAAAAATAGAAAGTGAAAGCAAAATATTTTTTTTTTTGTATTATTAGCACATACACTCTTATTTTTTTTTACATAACACTCACACACATATTATCCACATATCTGTGGACATTTCTTAGAATATTCCTAAGTGATTTCTTACTCTGTCAAATGAATATTCTTTTTCCCTGTTTAATATGAACCCATCCAGCTGCCCAGTAACAGTACATCAGGTTCAGAAGATGTAAACCTCCCCTTTCTTTTCCAGAGGTTAGCTTTTTTAACCGTATACTTTAGGTTGTGTTTTCTGTTCTGATTAATTTTGATGTGTCTATATAATATGCTCTTCTTAACATTATCACAATAATAAAGCTGTTTACATAAATATCAATTATTATAATTATATACCGGTATTTGTCGTCATAAAGATTCTTATTAAACTATGCATCTTAAGCTCCTGAACAAAGTGCTATAAATATCATTGTGTTAATCTTTTGTAAAATGATATGAAATCACTTTTGTTTTCTGTTTAAAAAGCCTCTGATTGGTGAACACCTGTCTCTTTCTAGAGACACGATGAATAGTGTAGGGTGTTGTGGAAAACAGCTGATGTGCAGAAGCTCACAATAGGTGAGTGGGCCTGAACAGACTGGATGCTTCATGCATGTGGTGGAGGAGAATGCTGGAGGGTTTGTCTCTGGGGGTCAGTTGTGGCTGGCACATTGATGGGGACGGATGGTTATGATTTCCCTGACAAAAATATTAAAAAAGAAGCATCATGCCTGAATCAGAGAGATACAAAGACACGGTAAATTAAGACATTTAATTGGATCTTGATGTAACAGTTTTTTTTTTTAATAAATGTACTTTAAAATTGCTTCATTTTTCCCAGGAAACTGTTCCTGACCAGATGGATGGAGCAAGTATGAGTGCAGGAAAAAAGGGCACAGATTCAGCCCAGAAACGTCTTTCCTCCAATGACCGGGACAGAAAAAGAACATCTTTACCCAGAGTGCCATCAATTGTACCAGTTACAGCCCCCACACGAGATCCTATCCTTATTTCCATTGGACCGCCACATCGTTCCCCCTCTGTTTCCAGTGAGTCCCAGAACCAAGGTTTCCCTCGAGAAGATGAATCCTCCAACAGACACAGATTGAGGAGGGATAATGTGCAATATTACCCATCAACCTCCGAGGCTGTAGTCCCCAAACAAACAATGGATGAACTGAAAAATGTGTTGCGGGAGAGTTCTTCACTGAAAGCTAAAAGACCAAATGAAGGAAGGAGCTATCCTCCAGGTCAAAGAGTGGATTGTAAGCCAGACCAGGAACCATCAAGGAGTTTTAGCACCTTCAGGCCACATTCAGAAGCTAGAAGGTCCTCGAGACTGAGAGAACGAAGTTCCCACTGTGATTCTAGTGGCTTTTCAAGGACTGATGGACCACCAGCCAGGTCTTCTCCAACTGTAGAAGCAACCAACTGGGCTGAAGCTAGTACGTCCCACTCAGGTCAGAGTTGAGTGCTTTTACAGTATTTTGGGGTGTTTAAGGTTTGTGATCTCTCAATCCATTCTTTCGTTTTTGCAACAGATAGAGAGCGCACCCTGGCTAACTCGGTTGCCTCTCAAAGCTTCATTTCTGATGTTGAGCGCATAAAACAGCAAATTGTCCGGGAAAACATAAGCTTTGTTCGATTCGAGGCCACTGATCTTCATGGAGTGTCACGATCCAAGACTGTTCCGGCTCGATTCTTTCATGTAAGTATTTTAAAATCTCAGACTTGTGCTGCATTGATGACTATGTTGCAGTCGGTTAATCTAAGGCCTCACTTACACTGTAGGCCTTTATGATGAATTCCGATTTGATGCCCATAACTGAATTTTTACACATTCTTTCAAATGGCACCCATATCCGATTCATGTGTTTACATTTGCCATAGCAACAAGATGTTGTAGTGCGAAGTAGAGAAGCTTGACGCACATGAAATAACGATATTAACGATAGCTTTTCACTGTAAGCAAAATTCACTAATGTTAAATGACATTCAGAATTTGAATCTGATTTATTTTTTTGGAATCTGAAATTTTGAGGACACTTTTTTCTCCTCCATGTTCAACCATTTGTTGTGATTTGAAGCTGATGCGTTTCTACACACTCTTTCCTGGTGACACCATTAAACCACTGAGAACTTCATACTCAATCGTTTAATGACATCGAGTGGCAGGGCATCAGAAAATCTTTGGTGCTGATTTATTTCCACAAAGGCATGAAGCCTGATTCCTATCTCACAATATCTACGTGCATCAATTTTTTCCCCATATTTACACCATCATAGATCCGATCTGATTCACATGTGAGCAAAAGATCAAAATTGGGTCAGATTGGACTGGCAGTGTAAATGGTGCCTGTCAAACATCACTATACTGTGAAAATTTGTGAGATGGACCAATATCGCCATTTATTACATCAATAAGGGTTTCTGTGAAAGGTACAAAGTGAACAGTCTGACATTTCCAAACAAAACAGATCCATCTTTACTGAGTAGGGGCTTTTCTTCCACATACATTACAGGGAAACAGTGGTTTGATGGGTTACTACATTTCCGTAGATCATTTGAACTTTATTCCAAGTGTAAAATAACTACAATATTGAAGAAGGTGCTATATAAAAGGTACTGACAGCATAATTGTTTGTTATTCCAAGCTTTGGCTTAATATGTTGATTTACACTATCCAGTCACTTATTAGGTGCACCTTGTAGTACAGAGTTAAACCACCCTTGCCTTCAGAACGGCCTCAGTCCTCTATGGCATAGATTCCTGAGAGAGTCAGTTTCGAGTTCTGTTCTCCCACTGAACTGTCGCTCAATGGATGTTCTCTTTTTGGACCATTGTCTGTAAACCCTAGAGATGGTTTTGTGTGAAAATCCCAGCAGATCAACAGTAATACTGAGAAATACTGAGACCAGTCAGTCTTGCAGCAGCAATCGTACCACGTTAAAAGTCACTTTCTTTCCCTTTCTGATGCTTGTTTTGAACTGCAGCAAATTGTCTTTACCACATCTATATGCCTAAATGCATTGAGCAGCTGCCATTTGATTGGCTGATTAGAAATTTGCCATAACGATCAGTAGCAAAGATGTAACTAATAAAGTTGCCGGGATTGTATATAGACTGTATTCTTTATATTTGTTATAAAGTTAAACTCAACAATATGACTCCTTACTGACTCCACAGGAAAAAGCTGTGTATGGCATTTCTATGCCAAGGAGCTACCTGGAGCTCACCTTAAGCCCCAAAGTCAATGAAGTTGATCATGCAAGTACTGCCAACTTTAGCAGTGATATCCTCCTGGTCCCGGATCTGTCTACCTTCCAAATTCTTCCCTGGGCAGACCAAACGGCCCGTCTTATCTGTGACCCCTGCACGGTCACAGGAGTGCCACTGAGAACATCTCCTCGTCTCATTGCCAAGCTGATGCTTGGGCAACTGCAGAGTATGGGATTCTCCCTCCACTCGTCCTTAACCTATGAGTGCTGTATCTTCGGTTCTCCTGAACGACTGGGACCCAAAGCTGTGTTCTTTCCCGCCACTACACTCTTGAGCAACTATGATCAACCCTTCTTGCAGCAGCTGGTCAAGAGCATGTACAACATGGGAGTCGATATTGAAAGCTTCTCCTCTGGAAACGGACCAGGACAGATGGAGATTTGCTTCAAACCCAGGTTTGGAATTGATGCAGCCGACAATGCATTTACCTTTCGCACTGGAATCAAAGAGATGGCAAAGAAGTTTGACTATATTGCCACCTTCTTCACATACGACAACATCCACAATTCTGGCTTATTTTCCCATAGCCTTTGGGATGCAAGTGGTAGAAAAAGTCTCTTCCACTCAGGGAATGGGGAACTTTCTGAGATGGGCAGGAAGTGGCTCTCAGGTCTTCTCCACCACTCAGCCGCTCTCAGCTGCCTCTTGGCACCAGGAATCAGCTGTCGAACCCAGGTTTTGAAAGACAAGAAAGATTCCAAGGTTTTTTATGCCACATGTGGCAGCAACGACAACAGCTGCGGCTTCAATGTAAAAGTTCACGGTGGACGGGAGACACACATCGATAACAAGCTGGGTTCAGCGATGGCGAACCCTTACATTGTGTTGGCAGCCACTATAGCAGCAGGACTGGATGGAGTGAGACGTAATCTCAATGCTGAACATGTTCTAAACAGAGCTCCTAATCAGCAGAAACAGTTTCCTATCCCGGTTAAACTGGACGATGCCTTGATGGCCCTGGCAGATGATAATGTCATTTGTGGTGCGCTGGGAGAGCCTTTCGTGCAGTATTTTATTGCCATGAAGCGTTTAGAGATTGAAACCCAAGAGGATACTGACAAGAGTGAGGGACTTGAGTACTTTATTTAACTTTTAAATAGGGAGAGCAAATGTGTGCATTTGAGGCCAGGAAATATACAGTTGATGACTATGTACTCTGTAGGAATCGTACCTCCCTTCCAATATTTCCAATAAATAATGCAACTGACTTATCCCTGCTGCATGTTGTGTTCATTACCTGCAATGATTTGGTAATTCTGGTAAGGATTGGTAATGATGGTAAGATCTCTTACATTCTTAAATACGCTTCCAAAATACCGGTGACTTCAAAGTGTCCGCTTTTAAATGTCTCATTTTTCATAATAATGTAGAAAACAAGTAGTTTTTTACTGTTGCCTTTTAGCATAGATAACTGAACCTGATTAGACCCGTATACATTTCTAATCCATTTTTGAAATATAAAAAGTGGACTTCTATTAAGTGAATGTAATAATTGGTTACTCAATTTAACTATTGTATGATTGTGAATATGTATATATGTATATACATTTATATACAATAACATTTGTGAATGTGTAAATAACTCAACAGAAATATAACAGTGTTGCAAGGAGTTTAAATCATAGGGGTTGAGATTCTCAACCACTCCTTAAATCTCCTTTGTGTTGCAAAGGTGCTCCAATTATTACAATTTGCATCTGTGATTACTTTGGTTAACAATGGCATCTGCCTCTGAAAGATATACCAGATTTGATCACTTCGTCTCTGAGAGACACCATATATAGTCACGTGGTCCCTCGCACATGCTGTGATCAGAGCTCGCTGCTGTTCGTCTATGAATATCCCCGTGATCTGAAGAGCTTAGAGCCTTTTCAGATCATGTAGCCCCTGCTATTGTTTCACCTTTTTTCTGTGTAACTGTTTGTTAATAAATTAGATGTTCAATCGTGTCACTAGTTACTCTCTAATCACTTTCTACGATAATGTTAACTGCTAAGAACTAAAGTATTACATTATGTAACAAAGGTTTAAAGGGTTAATTATAACAAGTGAGTGCATTTATGTTCAGTTTACTGTTGCTTCAATCAAAGCTAATGATAAAGGTAAACAATACCCTTCTTATAAAAATATGGAGTCAGATAAAAGTTATACTCAATAATTACAGTTCTCGCAAGTTCTGAAAGACAGAACACAGCTGAAACCTTCATCCATGGTTAAAACCCGTTTTTGGTTTCAACCCATGGAACTAGCCTTACACTATTAGTATTGTCTTGTAACACCTGCCTCATTTAGTTTGTTTGAACCACATTCAATATTGGTTAATTTTCCTTTCTGGTACAGTTTGTTTGGCTGGGTGGGTGAGAATGTAATAGAGGACACCAAAAGTGACTGAAAACAAAGTACCAAGACCTGCTGGAAAATATTCTACTTTTGTGGTGAGACTAGGATCCGAGCTACCAGATCAGCTGTGTGTGACATTATGGGATGACTTGACAGAGCTTCAGAAGCTTCATTGCTGCTGGTGTTGACCCTAGCAAATGATGACGAGGTACACATTCAGCCAACGCATTCGCCCATTGTGAACGAGGCATGTTGTCATCCAGATCCATTGTTTACTTTTGGAACTTCCATTAGGTTTTCCAGTTGGTAATCATTCATTCATTCATTTTCATACCCGCTTCTTCCCTTTCGGGGTCACGGGGGTCTGCCGGTGCCTATCTCCAGCGCACATTGGGCAAGAAGCAGAGGTACACCCAGGACAGGTCGCCAGTCCATCGCAGGGCACAACTGGTAATCAGATTAGGAAATTCAATCAGGATGCGTCAGACCAATGAGTGACCTGGGGGTTACCAAATAGCCAGATTTTAGTTCATTTCAAAACTAATGTTTTAGTTCAGACCAGAGCAATCAGTGTGGCGTGAAAAGAATCCAAAACAAAAAAAAACATGATACAATACCTCTGCTGTTGCCTTTTGTTCAGACCGAATGAACCAAACTTTAAGTGTATCCAAATGTTTGGGATATTTAAAATAAGAAAAAGGGAACAAACGCCACCATAAGATAACTGAAGAACCGTTTGAGTGGAGATGAGATATTTTATTTGAGTTAACAAGCATTTGAAGGACACAGAACAAAAAAAAAAAGTGAGCAGTGGACTTTGTACTCATTCAGCCATCCCTTAAAAGTCCTAACTTTGGTTCTAAAGCAAAACATATAGCACAGCATTTTATCTTGTAACTCATATTCTGAGCTGTGATTTGCATCTACAAACAATCTACTGGACTAAAGCCCAATTTATACTTCTGCGTAAAGGCCATGCATGACCTACACCATAGCCTCTGCGTAGATGCAGGCCTATATACTGTGGTCTGAGGTGCACCACACAAAGGATGGAAGCAGAGAGAAAGGTCTGTGATTGGTTGTTATGGTAGCTCAGAGCATTTCTGAGCAATGGGGTACACATCGTGCATCTCCATCTTGTGCACAACAATCACTAACACACTGCGCACAGTGATTCATTGAAATACAACCATCTGTATGACAGTTCTCCATCCAAGTGAAAAAGATTGTCAGATGGAGGAATAATTGAGATCCACAGAAGAAAATGAATGAAGTCCACTCAGTGACACATTAGCTTGGAACTTCCATTAGGTTTTCCAATTGGTAATCATTCATTCATTCATTTTCATACCCGCTTCTTCCCTTTCGGGGTCACGGGGGTCTGCCGGTGCACATTGGGCAAGAGGCAGAGGTACACCCAGGACAGATCGCCAGTCCATCGCAGGGCACAATTGGTAATCAGATTAGGAAATTCAATCAGGATGCGTCAGACCAATGAGTGACCTGGGGGTTACCAAATAGCCAGATTTTAGTTCATTTCAAAACTAAAGTTTTAGTTCAGACCAGAGCAATCAGTGTCCCGTGAAAAGAATCCAAAACAAAAAAAACATGATACACTCAGTGACACATTAGCTTGATGCAGAAGTATAAATTGGGATTAAGAGAAAACAAATGGGAGACTACTGCTGGATACTCAACTGACTATGATATAACTTGACCTGGAACACTACCCATCATCTCCACCAACACTATGTATCTTCAGGTTTGATTAGCTACAGTTTAGGGTTTACTTCTTAGTAGGGGTGGGGGACCTCAAAGATCTCGGCGGGGTGGGGGATCTCATGGATCTGGGTGGGGTGGGTGACTTAGGAGCAGGGCTTGGTGTGGGAGACTTCAGAGAGGTCGGTGGAGTAGGGGTTGGGGACTTAACGGAGGGTGTAGGAGTTTGGGGAGTCGGGGTCTTCGCAGGTTGTGGAACAGGTGTAGCAGGTTTGGGAGTAGCAGCTGGCCTGGACATCTGCCCAAGTTTCGGCTCAGGAACATCATCTCCTTGTTTGTAGACACTGACTGTTATTTCCACAAATTCGCCTCCATACTTGTTCCGTACGTTGATGCTGTACTTTCCAGAATCTTCTACATACACACTATTGATTGTAAGGCTGGCAAACTTGCCCCCCTCAAAGGTGATCTTGTAGCGGTCATCAGATACAACTTCTTGCTCATTCTTAAACCAAGTGACCTCTGGGTTGGGGTCACCCCAGACGGTGCAGGTGAGGCTCAGGCTCTGTAGAAGTGAAAGGTCACAGAATTTGCTAAATGATACAGGGATTCATAACAGACATCTACGCAATGTAGCGCTTCTACACATGGGCTATTAACAGGAACTCTAGGACTTCTGGGATCTAACTATCAGGTGAGGTTTCTGAAATTTGATCCATTTACAACTTCATTAAAAACTGTTAGATGATTTCTGATGGACTAAGGACTCCACCATGGATGATGTAAAACATGTAAAAACAGTAAAAGATGGCTTCATTGTTATGTTTGGCGATGATCAAAAATGGTTACAGATGGTAACGTAAATGGGCAACTGGGCAGCGCGGTGGTCCAGTGAGTTTTAATGTTACAATATGAAAGTGTCAAAACCTGCTGTAAAAAACAAATCACGAATTCTCAACACACATAAACCTGAACACCACCAGTTTCTTATCTTTGATTCTAGTTCTGTTGAAAGTCATAGGGACACGTTACCTTCTTCTCCATAATAGTGACAACATCTGGCAGGCCACCCATTACTCTGCCACGATCTGCAGAAGTAAAAAAAATACTGTATAGTTTGCACAGTAAAACAACATTAACTAGATGGTTAAAGTTTGTACACCACATATATCAATGATTTCTTGAGCTGAGCTATAGATTTTTTAGGT
This sequence comes from Danionella cerebrum, assembly GCA_007224835.1. Lineage (NCBI taxonomy): Eukaryota > Metazoa > Chordata > Actinopteri > Cypriniformes > Danionidae > Danionella > Danionella cerebrum. The sequence continues at coordinate 239,958 of SRMA01026066.1, forward strand.
CGGTTCAAAAACAACCTGGTTGCTAGGGAGAACTCAATGATGTCATTAAAATGTTTATGAGTTATATGAGTGGTTATGAATGATATGTACCTTCTGATTATGAATGATATTTACCAAGTCCAATATGCCTAGCTTTTACTGAAGCTAAGATACAGATCTTAGCGTCAGTAAAAAGGAAAAAAGTTTAGTTACTATGGAGGAGCTAGTGACAATATTATGTTCCCCATGTCACTATGAGTAAAATAAACCAACCTCCATGTTTATATGAGTTTTTAAAGCTGAGATAGACATCTAAGAATCACTGATATCAACACTGATATCATAAAAAAGTTTATACATTATAAATTAACTACTATACAGTTGTTTTGATAATTAACATTATTATGATTGACACGTTGCCTTTTCTAATTATAAGTCAGTGGTAATTTTTTTTTCGTTTCTAAATCTTAGGGTTCAAACATTTTCACAGTGATTGGTGTGCTGTTGCACCGGTAACCTGGTGAGAAGGTTCCTAGGAGGTTTCTGAGGAACCCTATGAGGTTCTCAATTTGAGATACAGTTTTGACTCCATATTGAGTCAACTGAACTGATTTCCCAGCATTCTGTTAATGCTACCAGTCTCAAAAGATACAGCAACTCATATCAGACCAGTTTGGCAAAGTGGCTGTAGATCTAGGAGGAGCGGTCTAGGAGGAGATACATTTCATTTTATTTTGGCCAAAGCAAAAAACGGATAACAATATGTTGGCTTGTAAAATGTAAATGATAATAACAAGGTTAATTCTGCTTAATGAAATCTGTGTCATAACCCTGTCATTAATTCTGTCTTGGTTCAAGAATAGTGTTGTATTCTATAACACTTAGTAGGAAATACTCACTCTTCTCAGCAAAAGCAGCAGCTCTGATGAAAAGAGAAAACAAAACAATTTTGGTTAAAATAATTAAGTAGACTCCAACTTTTGACAGAATTAAGTAAATAAAGTGAACATTCATTTACTTCAGTCTTTGGAATTCTGCATAAGCATCCGTGTATGCTGTTGAAGTAAGAAAACATTAGGAGGCGGATTAAAAAATTGTATCCTTGTATAGTAATGAGAAAATAAAGAGAAAATATAAAAAGATTACGAAGAGCACCTTTTATAGTTTTATTTACATAGACGAGAGTCACCAAGAAAACAATTGGTAAAACACTTAAATGAAGGAATGAAATCCGAAATGAAAGTTGCACCCACTGAAATCAGCTAAAACCATCTCAACTTGCCTTGTCCAGACAGGTCAAAGGATCTGGAGTGTGCTTTTGTCCCATCATGAATCTCAATGTTATATTGACCCTTTTCCTTGTCTGACGGCTCACAGATCTGCATCCAAGCCATCTCAGATGTGCCTCCAATCCTCATCTTCTCTGAAGAGGAAACCTTACTGTCTCTAAAGCCGATATAAATTGATTACAGCTCAATCCTTTATAAATGATAAGTCTGCACAGAGGCTATGGTGACACACCTGTGAAACCAGCTGGCTTTCATCTCCTCTGTGTAGTACTTCATATAGCACTGCAGTCTGATTCCCTCTGGTGTGCACTGAAGAACCAATTCAGAAGCGGAAGAACCTGGATTAAACACAAGAGCATTATTTGTTACTGGCCTGCTACATATAAGATTATGTTTATATGAAGATAATTTCAAATTGTATATTATTATTTTATGCTCAGATAAAAGAATATCTATACGTACCAGCTATACTGGCAATGGCATTGATGATATCCTCAAACACTGACGAAAAAAAGACAATAAAATGTTAACATAATTAATTTTAAAATGAGTTTGTATTTTGACAGAAACCCAAAAACAGGGATGGCCAGCAGTCACAAAAATGTTTTATATTTATAAAAATATAAATGGAACAGCAACTACTTGGGAAACAGTAAATAAAGAGCAAGTTTTACTTTAAGACACAGCAAGTTAAAGTATGGCTTTCAGTTAATCTAGACTAAAACTAAGACAGAGTTGCAATATTTGACTTTGAGTAAAAAAAACAAAACAAATCAAGACAGGACTGAGCACACAGGGAGAACATACAGAGGTAGAAGAGTTGGATGAGCAAAATGAAAAGTTGTGCTAAACCAGAGAGCACATGACGTGAAACTACAAGAAAGCATTGTGCTCATTAAACAAGATAAACGAACACACGGCCATAGAAAACTCGAAACAAGTAAATCACATACAAAAATAAAGAATGGGATAATGGATGGGTGCGTGGATGGATGATGGAAGGACAGAGAGACTGTTGGATGATATACTACATGTGTGGTTAGATGGTTGGTTGGATAAATGGATGGATGGGTAGGTGGATGGTTGGTTGGTTTGGTTGGATAGATGGAAAGACTGTTGGATGTTAAACTACTTGTGCAATTGAAGTCAGACCTTTTCCAGAAATGTCAAAGACAGAGGTGTCCTTTCCACGGTCATCACCCAGAACTGCTTTGTAAATTCCTTGGTCTTTCCTGGAAAACTGGGGGATACAACTTGTAAGTGAATAATAAAAAAAAACTATATACTGTATGTCCCGTCAGATAATAATTTCTGTGAATTCAGAGTAAATACAGAGGCTGGTTTGTATACCACAGGGATAGGGAGAGAGCAGGATCCAGACATTGGGTTTGGTGGAACGTCCACAGTAATGGCTTCTTCATCTTTAAACCAGGTGAACGTGGTCTCCTTCTTCACATTGGCCAGCTGGAGAGAGAACACAAGAAGAAAGGCCATGTGAGATTCTGTCGACAATGGTAAAGGTCTTTTAAACGTCAGGCTTTATTCACCTTGCAGACAAGCATCACTGTGCAATCGTCTGTCACGTGGAAAGACAAGTACTCTGAGAAGTGAGGGCCTGTGGGAAACGGGATAGAAGAACAAATCGACACATCAAAACTGACAGACCAAAGCAAGAGAAAGTGTCTTTCTATAAGATGTTTGGTTCTTTATTAACCTTGCTTTCGGATGTGCTCCTTTCTCTGGAAATCGGCTTCTTTGAGAGCAGCTTTGAATGCTAAAATAAGATGCGACAGTTAATTAAGATCAAGGCTTCGTTCCCACAATGTGTGCAGAGTTTGAAGACCTCACCATCTCCCACCAGCACCAGAGAGCTCTGACTTTTGGCCTTTCCATCGTGGATCTGAAGAGTGTAAGTGCCTTCATTGGCTTTAGTGAAGTGCTCAATCATCATCTGGATGATTCCAGTCGAAACATCGTGGCTGATTTTGTAACCCTAAACGTATCATTAAATGTTACAAAGTTACAATAGCAAAACAGCAGAAATCTCATTATGTTGTGCACAGGGTGACTGCAAGGATGTTGTTTTGCTGCCAGACAAACATATAAACATACAATGAACACATACTTCTAAAACAGTTAGACAATCATTAAAAAAGTTCAGTAGTTTCGCTGTCACTCGTGTCATAAAGCAACATATGGTATAAAAGTTATAGTCAACTACATTAGAAATTAAGAAACTTTTCAAAAGTTTGACATACCAATGTGTATAAAATGTGCTATGTAAATACACCTGCCTATCAGACACACAGTCAAAACTGAAACAAATGTAATATTTTACGCATGAATAATCTACATTAAGGCTCATAGCTCATTGGCGAACTTTGTTTTCAAGCTAGATCTTTTTTAAAAAAATAGCAGCACATTTAACAATGTAAACCACATAGATTTGTGTGGATCAAGTCTGATTTCTCCAGGCACCCTGTCTGCAACCCCACCCACTGAACCTGCAGCCCCGCCCACATGTTGTCTCATTGGTTGTACTCATGGGTGTGGCAATATAATGAAGTTTGATATATTTTGTGTAAATGGTTCATTCATTTTAAATGTTTAATGTCATTGTCACTGACAGGTTTTGAGTGACATTCACTGTAAGTAATAAAATGTTGAAATGAGAAAGAAAATTGTAGTGGAGGCATGGTTTGAAAGGGTAAAATCTTTCAAAGTGTCTTCATTGTTTATTACAATGAACAAAATTTCATGTAATTATTTAGAAAAGTATTTGTGCATCTGTCAAGACTGTGGTTGTATGTTGTGCTGGGCTCTACCTCAGCGCTAGAGATGGCTTTATTGTTGACAATGAACCTGTAGTTGACAGAGGGTGACAACTTCAAGGCTTGAACCCAGAATCGAACATGGCCTTTCTCCAGAATCTCATAGTTCAGCTCTGTTTTCAGTGGAACGGCTGTGGAGTACAAGAGCATGTTATACAAATGTCAAGATTCACATTTTACACTGCAGTCATTAATGAAGGAACTCACTGGGGTGTCTGATGTTATAACTCAGCTCAAGCTTTGTTTTGAGCTCTGAAAAAGAAAGCTGGGGTTAAATTAATTTAATTTTACAAACTTATATAGACAACAATTTACTAACCTTCTTCACTGATGGAGTAACTGGATGAAACTCCATCTGTATCAGTCACTGCTACAGAGTAGATGCCCAGGTCCTCCGACTCAGGGTTTTTAAATGTCAGTTTGGAGCTGGATGAAATCACAGGAGAGTTTATTCATATTTTTGCTTTTAAAATACAAAACCCCCCAAAAAACAACCCCAAAAAAAAAAAAAAACTATTACAATCTCCTCTACAACTTTTGGTTGTTAAACATTTAGGAATGGTGTGTCAGATGTCTTTTTGAAAAGAGGGAAATATTTGGGGGCCTACAAAATACATGAAACAACCTAAACTACATGAAAATTAACTCTTTTAAGAAGCACAAACAACTAAAAACAGAATTCATCACAATTTCTGCTTTTAAAAAATGACCTAAGTTTAAGGAAAGAGAGGCTATAGGACCTTTTCGAGAACAGCATCTTCACTTAAAATGCCCAATATAAACTTCTTGCAGAATATTACAAATGGATCGACAGGAGTTAAATAAATAGGAAATTATTTACAAAAGAAATTGAAAAAAGTGTCATTTTATTTTCAGGCTGCTTTGAAGTTAAAAGACCTTTCCGGTGCATTAATTATTACTTTTTTTGCGATTGGTTTGTCTCGATTTACTGCCATCTTCTGGAGGAATTTAAAATAGCTTTTTGTACATGTGAATTTCACACTGTGGTGTACAGTGCTTTTGGACCACATATATTTTGCTTTTACAATGGAGGCTGCGGGACTGTGGAAGTTTGAACGTGCGGCACATTTGGCTCCTGACTTGGACATTAAATATTTCATATATTTAACATTAATATATAATATATACGTATTTTTTAACTACATTTTGGGCTTGTTGACACTAGACTGGTTCATATTTTGAGTACATGAGTAATCCCGCCCCCCTTTTAATAGGAAGGTGAAGGGGTGGTGGAGTGTTACATGCTTTTGATCAACTGAGAGATCTGTTTGATTATAAATGGAGATCTAAAGGGACTGCACAGAACTTGTTTCTGTTAAGTTTTCTCCCAAAGCTTGTTTACAAACATCACTTATAGCTAACTCCAGCTTGTTATGGGCGATGCCCTGTGTTAAGAGTCCTGTGCTTGCCGGTTAATTCCCTGCCCTTCTCACTTCCTCCCAAATTCACCTTCTCTCCATCTCTCTACTTCCCTAATCAATAAAGACCAAAAAAATAATTACATTACAGTATTTAAGTTTTAGTGTTTCCCATGTGTTTCTCTAATAATAAACATTCATGGATACTTCCTTAATTCAGCTGAGCGACAGAGTTATTTCCTAACGCTGAATAAAGTTAAATATACTCATGCACAGAAATGAACAAACCATCTTCCAGAGGTTGTGATGGAGACTCTGCTTGATTCCCCAATTTCTTTGTATGCCTTTGACCAAACGAACTTGGAGGTCTCGGAAATCTCACAAGATTCAAAGTTGAGGAAAATATCACCAGTCTCTTCGTCCACACCACACACGATTTCCTTTGTTCCTTCAAAACATAAGATGAGGTAAAACAACATAGACGTCCTTCACAGAAAGAATAGCAAAGAATCGTTCTCATGGCAGGCAGTTACCTGGCAGTGCTTTTGCACAAACAGGATCAGATAAATCTGAGGCCTTTCCAACGCCTTTCTCATTAACAGCTCGCACTCTGAACACATAGTTTGCTCCACTCTCCAGTCCAGTCACCTATGGATTGGTTAGAAATAAATTCAAGTACATCTGGGTGTTTTTTTCAAATGAGAGGCTTTTGTTTGATACCTTCAGGTAGCAATGATCAACTGGTTCAGCATTAACAGTGGCAAAATCCGATGAGCCCTTCTTAGCCATGTCCAGAAAATAACCAGAGATGGGAGCCTGTCCGGTGTACACAGGGGACTTCCATTGCACCAAGACAGAGGATTCACGCACCTCCCAAAAACTGATGTCATATGCTGGACCTGATGACCAATCACAGTGTTCATGTCAACTAAAAACCTTTTGCATGTATCAAGCAGGTTATGATTACAAGATAACGAGGCACCAAAACACCGTGGATTTCTCTTCTCTTCTCTCTTGTGAGCTTAGGGATGCACAGAGTTACACCATTTTTAAATTTCATCCTAAAACTCATTTTAACCATTCGAAAGAATGATATTTTAACATAATTTGTTTTAAATTTCTTATAATTTGTTTTAAATTATTTTAGAATTCATTCATTCATTATTACCTAGTCTGGGGTCTTTTGAGTATTTTGTTACTACAATTTGCTCTAATAAATTACCTTTAAAATGTTTGTGTTTTTGTACCTCAGGTTCTTTTTTTTCATAACATTACACAATACCGGTAATTCCACAACAATTGTACAAAACTACATTAAACACACAAGTTTTGTCATTCCCAAGTGCTGGGATAAAATAAAAATTAATAAGCTCTCAAAAAAAAGCTAATAAAAGGTCAAAACTATGTGAAAACTGAATAAAAAAACTTGATAAAGAATGGCCCTTTTCTGCTTTTTTAGTGCCAGAACTTTGGAAACACAAGCCACAGATCTTGTACTTTCAAGGGTTACCCCTTTTTTCACCAATAGATCGCACCAGTTTGGGGTCTATAAAATGAAAATGAAAGACGATTGCGCATTTTCATCACAATTTAATTGAAATTACCTTGACAATTATGTGTCATAACTTTTGTAATGTTAGTTTAAAACACGTAATCGTCATTCCGAATTAATTGAAAACAGTCAATACACAAACACATGCACGCACGCACACACGCACACACACACCGGTAGAGACATCTAAGGGTTAAGATCTTCTATCTGGTGAGCCACTCTTTTAAAAACGCTACAGGAAATGGAGTCAGGTCGGCAACCAAAGCATGGGTATTCCCAATCAGTAGCAAGGAGGATGTGTTTTGATGATATAAATGTTAACAGATTTTTACATCAGTATAATGTCAAACATACATAAAAGCAATGACACCTTCCTGCAACACTTAAACATGATACAAGTGATGGGTATTTATCTGTATTATTCTGGTTTACAACATCATTTACTACGTTACAGTTTCAGTGGCACGTGTGCGTGTGTGTCCAATCAAGATAGCTCTAGGGTTAGAATTATTTTCACAATTTGCAAAAAATAGTCACCTGGTCTTTTATAAATAATAATAATATTTGCATCATTATTACATCACATTACTGACAGCAGAACAGTGGAAAAAACTTACCAGGTTCAGCCATTGTCCAGGCCTCGCAGGCAAATGGTTTGCTGGGCTCTGAAGGCAGACCGACTCCAGCCAGGTTAGCAGCCTGAACCTTGAACTCGTAAAAAACCCCTCCGGTGAGGTTTTCCACCTGAATCCAGACAAAAAAAAAGCAAAAATCAGACATATAATCTAAGCTGCTTCTCAGGATCGGTAACAATCTCTAATTACTTGTAAAATATCCAGAAATTGTGTTTATTGATATGTTGTGTTTTAATTTAAATAACTTCTTAAGCAAATGTTGAAAATCAGCATTACTTCCTTGAGTGTTTAGGAATTGTTTAGGATCTGTACTCTTGTTAAGCTTACCGTGAAGATCCTGTGCGCTGCTGGGCTTGGGCTGACCTCCTTCCAGGCAACAGAGCCAGCCTCGCACTTGTCCAGGTAGTAAGAGGTGATCTTGGAGCCGCCTGTGTTTTTGGGACGTTTCCAGGCCAGAGTCATAGAGGAGCCATTACAGCTGAGCAAGGTGATGCCGTATGGGGCGGAAGGGGTAGCTGGGAACATGGGCAGAGCCAAAAATATCTCTAAAATACAGTTCTAAGGATCCGGTATTATTACAGTGACTGAAGCTGTGTGTGAGCCATTGTGGAGCAAAAAAAGATTAAAGCACAGTCTGTGACTGGTGTCGCACTGCAATGCCATTGATTGAAAGAAGGGGTGTTTTTAGTAAAATATAAGAAAGAAATGTGCTGCTTTAATTTGAAAAAGTACTAAGGAAACATACCATACTCCACCGCCCCCTCTGTAGAACATAACAAAAGCATTTTATAGCTACAACTACAGACAAAGTAAGTCATTGACATTTAAGATGTTGATTAATTAAGGGTTCCCTTTCTTTTTGTGCAGAGCATTATAACACATTTTATACAACCTCTATGAATCAAGCTCTACAAAAACATGACCAAGAGTCAAGTAATAGAGTACGCATTACTGTTTGTTTTATAATAGTTTATGTAGAGATAACCGCACAGTGTGAACATACTGAGTGCAGCGTCAATGAAGAGAGGAGCAGACTCCTGTGATTCTTCACTCAGTCCATAAGCATTCACCGCCTGCACCCGGAACACACAGGTGTCTCCTGGGGTCAAACCATGAACTACAAACCTGAAAAACACCAAATAGAGAGAATTGAAAGAAAATAGTGAGATCAGCGCAATAAAACACCTCTTCATAACCCTTAAGACTATAGTTTCTCAATGTATCATTAAGATGTGTGAGAAATGATTCTGTGAAGCCTTCTTTCTCTTTCCTGATTTGAACTTCGAAAGAGATTTTTGGCTCCTTGGATCCCCTCTCTTTCCCCTCTAACTGCATTTTCTTCTATTCTTTTTCTGTATGCCAAACCTTGTTTGCAGAAGTCTTCCATAATGGGTTATGATTATCAACTCCATATCTGGGTGGTTTTAGCAAAGATCATTGATTCTGACCAGTAGCATTTCAGAATAAAATGACCAAAGAATTTCTATATTAAAGGCATATTTGAGAACTTAAAATCTAAACTCTTTAAGAGTTATACAATGTTGTAATACCAGCATAAAATATAATGTTAATCGATTATGAAGTGGGTAAATTTAGACATTTTTTTAACAATTTAAGCCTACAAAACATCTATGTCTCATTTGCCACTTTTCGCTACACACTATAGCTCTAAAAGACTAAAGTTTGAAATATAAAAGTTGTGATACTCTTTGATCATCAGTCAAAGAGTATCATAGTTATGACCTACCTAACTAACTAACTAACTAAAAAAAAAAACCTCTGAAGCACTGAACTTATTTTCTGTATCAGCTCAAACGTCTTCTATGTGCATGTCTTATGTTTAATCCGACCTTGTAATGAACTGTAAGTCGCTTTGGATAAAACAAAGCGTCTGCTAAAAACAATGTATAAATGCTACTGGTCTATCAGTGCACTTTTCAAATCTGGGGAACGGCTGAACAGATTTTAAACCTTAGATGTCTGGGTCTTTTGGAGCGTTTTTACTACTTTACAATATGCTCTAATAAATTATCTTCAAATCAGTTTTTTGTAGCAATGTTTGATATAATATTTTTACATATATTTTTTTCATTACATTTCACAATAATTCCACAATAATCCTGACATTAGAATAGTTCAGAATAGTTCTGAGTTCACAATAAAATACCGTTCAGAGTATAAAATTGTCATTTTTTCACAGCAATAAATTTTAAACATTTTAAACAAACAGTTTTTATGTTTTCTAACAAAAACCAAAAGTGTTGAGACAAAATAAAACTTCATAAGACAAGGACAAAACAATGTGAAAATTGCATCTTATACACTGTTCCAAGCTCTTTTTCTGCAAATGTGTTTTTTATTGTGCCAGAACTTTGAAAAACACAAGCTATATCAGAGGTCTTGTACTTCCAAGGGTTATCCCTTTTCAACCACTAGACTGCACTCATGGCACTGATTTTAATCATTTTTTTATCATTATTATCTCACATTTTTTTCACATTTTAATTTGGATTACCTTGCAAATTATATGTCGTAAATCTTGTTATATTTGTTTACAACCAAAAATATTTAAACTTTTTTTGACAATGACACGTTATATTTGAAATCAAATCAACAATACATTTGCCAAATTTCCATCAATAAACGAACATTAAACTATTTTTTTTGCATTAGATGCAGCATTTTTAAACTTAACACTGTTCTTAAAGAACATCTGATCAGCAGTATGTGAGCAGGCAAGGGTCGTACCAGATGGGCACAAAATTCTTCCCATTCAATCTGACCAGGCTTCCATCTTTTTGCAGACCACCAGTAGGTAGTGGCTAACAGTTAAAGAGACAGTGGATTACTTAAATTTAATAGTGTGGAGGGAGGGTTGAGGGTTACCTGGTGTGCTTGTAAGGTCTATGGTTACAGGGAAACCAAGCCTTGGAGCCCACAACAGATCCATCCACATAATATCCCATGAGGTTGTTGGTGTGTTTAGGGGGATCCCACTGGACGAATGCAGAGGTTTTTGTATTTCTGGAAGCAATTACCTGTCCTGGAGCAGAGGGAACACCTACACAACGAAACAATACAAAAAAAATCAGATGTTGGTGCTGGTAGACTGAGGGAAAAAGTCTGTCATGATGAAGAGGGCTTGGGGTCTTTCATACTGGAAAGTCACAGGAACACAGATATGAGAACCAACACAAGGCCTACAGCGTCATCAGTGGCAGCTTTCAGCAGTCATGTGTATCATGTGTTGAGTTACACATAATGATGGTGCTCCAAAGCAAGTGTCAAAACATTTCATCTTATCTAAGTAAGACAGTGAAGTGAGTGATAAAAGAAAATATGCTAAGTCCCATAAAAAACAGAGGGTGATTTCTGAAGCCAAACACACTCCTTAACTTAAATAGCTTCACACAGGGCTTCCATACAGAGTAATGTGGGCGAAGTGGTTTGAAGGCCACAATGGCAGAATGGACCAGGCGGGGATCGAACCGCCGAACCCTCTGTTTATAAAAACACCAACTCCACCACTTGAAATTCAAAATTAATCATTTTGTCTTCAACTGTATGTCACATACACCAAAAAGACGTCCCCCCTAACAGATGATTGGCTACAAGTTTACTTTGGCAGTCTGCCCAACTCTGTTATTTTATTAAAAACTCTTTTATTTATGGACCAGTTGCAGCTGCTTTTGACCATTTTGAACCAGAATAACTGGTCACTATGGTAAAGCCCTTCTTTTGCCCCCCTGACCTGGTTGACAATTGGCACGCATGTACCAAATGTGGTAGGGAGAAGTCTATCTTTTTGAATGAAGGCTGTTGTTGAACCCTTAATAAAAAACCAGCTTGGATGCTTCTAAGTTTAGTAATTTTAGGTCAATCTCTAAACTTCTTTTTATGCTTAAGATTTTAGAAAAGAGTGTTCTAACACAACTGCAAATATGATATTCTTCATGTGTTTCATTCAGGTTTCTGTAGTCATTCTGTAGTCTGTACTTTTAAAGGTGTTTCAAATGTATTAAGAGATAGTTTAAAAAAAGATTTTGAAAATATTTTTTTAGACCTGACTGCTGCTTTTGATACAGTGTACCACTGGGTGTCAGGAGATCTGCACTGGAGTGGTTCATGTCATATACCAAACCTCATATACAGCCCCTTTTCTTATGGAGTTCCCCATGGATCAATTTTTGGTCCAACTTTTTTGTACTTTGCTGTTTTCCTCTGGGAGTGATTTTTATAGAAACAAAATTGTTACCACTCCAAATTTGAAAAATTGCAGTTGACACCAAATTTACATAAAAAAATGGCAGAAGCACCCTGACTCTGTGTTTTGTTAATGTGTGTATTTTAGTTTTAGTTACCTTGTTTAAAATACTCTATTGTGCACAACTTTGTGAATTTGATGTTTGTAATATGTACTTAATAAATAAAGTGTACTGGGTGGGATGTGTCAAAATCACGCAATACAGTTTTCTGGTTTTTGGAAATGCTGTGTTATGTAAGGAATTGGGTCCTGTTCAATTTTATTTCCAATAGTGAAAGGACCCAGCTTAGCACCTAAGATCAGTTAATTTCTCAAATAGCATCTTTCGACCTAAAAACACTAAATGCTGAGAACAACCATGTAAACCAAGGCAAATGGTACTATAAACATGTTCCTCCAGTGTGGAAGCCCCATGTGTTTAAGTGAAGCAGTGGATTAAGATGAAACTGTAACTCTGTATTAGTGTCAAACAAGAGTGGTGGACACAGTGTACAGGATGGGATTTCCTCATCACAGAGCAAGATTCAGCAGTAACGTTGAACTTACATACCAATATTCTGAACCGTTCCTATAAAATAAAGCATGGAGGTAGTCTTGGCATGTTAATAGTCATTTGACTTGATAAACGTGGCATCTGTCAGAAAACCACAGCTGGGAGGATTGTTAAGCTGTTAGACCAGGTAAGCCTTCTTACCATGAGGATCCACCTTTTGGATGGGTTCTGTAGGCTCTGAGGGCTCACTTGAACCATACTTGTTGGCCGAGATAACACGAAAACGGTATGATTTCCCATCCTCCATATCATACAGAGGGTAACGGGGAGATTGTAGCTGGACTGCGGTGTTCACTCTCTGCCAGATGCCATCGTCACCTACACACTGAGCCATGAACAGTCATTGATGGCCACTGTGAGGAGAACTTGCCTTTTGCAACCCAGGAATAATCAGGTATGTCAGGTATGTGTTTTAACCAAATTAAGCACTGCTGGTTAGTTAAAGGGATACTAGAAGAGTCATTTATTGATATGTTACACTTTCCACCAAATATTGAGATTTTCGCCTCATTTTCAATCCAACATTTGATCTCAATATGCAGTATGTTAGTACAAAAGTGAATTTAAATAAAAGTGTACATGGACACACACCTTCTCGATGAGGTACCAGACCGGCACCCGTCCACGAGGGCTAGCTGGCGTCCAGCTGAGAACTATGTACGTTTGGTTTATTTCTGTTGCATGCACTTTGGTGGGTGGACCTGGTATTGTGACATGAACTGGACAGGAACAAATCAAACTAATTTATTTAAAACAACACATCATCCACTGATCATTTACTCACAGTTCCTTAATATTACGATGTGAATTGTAATAAATAGCTCTTAATAAAAAAAAATACACCGGCCATTTTCGCAAATACAAGACGTTTTCGACCCTCTGCTATTTCTGAACTTTTGTCTTAAGTAATAATTTATGAGTCTCTGGATGCAATAACTGGTTTATTTCAAATAGCCTTTTTTGATATCAAAAATCCAGAAAATTTGTGAAATAATCCCCAGGCAGTCGCCAAGGTTCTGTGACATTACAGTCTGGAGAATGGCTAGCTCGTATAAGGACCTTACTGTGCTACTTTTTAAGCTGTGTTGATTTGTCCATATGTTTTGGGTCAATGTCATGCTGGAACAGTTATAAATGAACCTTTTTCAATGCCACTGTCCCCTTTTTGTAAAATCGACAGATAAAATCGACAGATGTTGTTGTTAAATGTCTAGTTGTGGCTTTTCAGTAAGAGTGGCTTGTAGTGCTGCACATTTGGCTGCAGGAGGGTTGATCAATTGAAATTTGTTGGGGAATTAGGTCAGCCTGCTGGGTTCTACTTTCATTAACTTTATTGCTGCTCTAACTGTTTCTCTGTTGCTTTAGTCTGTTTTCAAGGTGGTAACCGGTTTCCAGCTTGATGTACATTTTCACAATTAACTTGGACCAGATGGAGCTGAAGGCATCAGCCCTTGTTTTCTCTTTCCCCAACATGTCTAAAACTTTAGTTTTGTGTTAGAAACAGTTAAAGTTAGTTACAAATTATTTGAATTTCAACTAACTAAACTTCTAACTCAACCCAAGTAATTCTGTCCCACAAAACATGTTTATATCAGAATTAATCTGCAATAGGCTCCTGCTTCTGCATAAAACTGCTAGAAAAATACTTTGACTCTGGTCCGAGCTTCAACAAGGTTTTTGACAGGATCCTCGAGCTGAAACGTTTATTGATAATGGATCAAATACATATTTCAGTTGCTAATCTGTCTCTCGCTGCTGAATATATACCACCACTCCTTTCGTGGAATCTTTTTTATCTTTTGCCAAATGTTCAAAATCAGCAGAGGGTTAAACAATTTTTTAAAAGCCAAACTTTCTGTCTATTATTTATTGTTAGCATATATCAACACATTAGCAAAATATTTAACAGATTCACTGATTATTTCACTCATTTTACTGCAGGTGTATTTTAGTAGAATTAACTCATTTTGGTTTAAGCCAGTGCTTTTAGAAAAAAAAGCTATTAGCTAATTAGTCAGTTCACAATCATCACACATATTTGTTGGCGTATGGTTTTAGCAATCATCCCTTTGAAGTCTCTGATGCATGTGCCAATAACAGCGGCTGTTTTGGTTTAAGTAGAAAAGAAGCCACCCTGCTATTTCGTTTTGATTTCAGATGCAATGTGTAAGTTTCAAAAAGGTTATTAGTTTTGATATTTTTGTTTTTAAATTAACATTGCAAGTGTGGCACATTATTTGCAAGCTAATTCAAATTAAAATGTGAGAAAATGCACAATCGTCTTTCAGTTTAGTTTTACTAACTCCAAATCAGTGCCATCTGGCGGTGAAAAGAAGGGATAACCCTTGGAAGTTTATGGCCTGTGATATGGCTTGTATTTTTCAAAGTTCTGGCATAAAAAAATGGCACAATGGCATAAAAAGTGCTCTAAAGGAGAAGTTTGACTTTTTGATTTTATACAGTTTTGTTTTGACCCTTTCTTTGTTTTTGGGGGCATATATTAATTTTTATTTTGTCTCAACACTTTTTATTTTTGCAGTAAAAAATACGAACTTTAATACTTGAATTGTATTTTGGACAATTTCAGGTTTGATGTGGAACTATTGCATAATGTTGAGGTTGTACTAAAGAGGTTGTACTAAAAATATCTAGCATTGCCACAAAAACTGTTTTAACGGCAATTTATTATACCACAATATAAAGTTGTAAAAACACCCAAAAAGGCCCCGGAATTCTAAGGGTTAATAGTTTAAACATTTTTTAAAGTAGTCTACAAAAAAAAAAAAGTTATTGACTATAGTCATTAAAAAAAATTATAAAAAACCCTTACAGATACAAATCATTCATCACAGGTTTTTAACAGAGCCCATACTAAAATACAAATAAAATAAAATTCAACCATCATAGAAGCAGGCTTAGTCCTTTTAAAATATTATATAAAACTTCTGGAAATCATTTCTGATTTGATTATTTTTTTTGATTACTTTAAAACTAGATAGAAATCAAATATTTTAGCAGACTGTTAAGTGTTATGGTTTAATAAATGAAGGTGACACAGCATGCTGTTTGATTAACCAAAACGATGGAGATCAGAAGATATTAATATCTTGATCAATGAATCATTAGTGGCTCATCTGAAATCAAAGGTACCTCCTTGTAGTTCTTCTTGCCGAACTGCAATGTCATATTTCCCTTCGATTTTAATCACTGCATTGATACATGAACAATAGTCTTAGCTTCCATGATGTGATTCCCCTTACCCTCGTACCAACCTGATTTAAAGATGATGTGCAGGACATCGACAATTTGAAGAACATTGATAATTAACAGAAACTAGCAATACATTTTTCCAGCACCTCTTCTGTCAAAAAGACATTGATGTTTTGTTAAATATGAAAAAACATGTCTATGTGTCAGAAATCCTTAGTCTCGAGAAAGTACATGGATTATTTCCACAATATTCCACAATCAAAAGAGTCTGCATTTCCAAAACAAAATTGAATCTTTGTTTAAGGGACCAGAATGTGCCTGTTTGAATTTCATCTCCAGAAACAACAAGATCAACTCTCTAATTCCTGTTTCGATTCTTTCAACTCACCTTCCACCTCACTCTCCAGTTCTCCAGCTGTCACACCGGTCGTCATTCTGGAGGGTAGGCTGATACCAGCTTTGTTAACCGCCCTGACCCTGAAGTGGTAGGAGTCTCCCTCGCTCAGGCCATGAATGGGAAGCTTGCAGACCTTTACTGGGGAATCATTGCACTGGATCCAATCCTTGCTGCCTGACTTGCGCCTGAGGGAAGAATTTCTCAAATGTTTAGAGGAAAATGTTAAAGAGAAAAAAACAAAACAAAGAAATATATATTTATTTTGTTAAGCTTATAAGTTTACACAAACTGGCAGAATTTGGGATTTCTCGCCCATTTTTCAGAAAATATGATCCAAATCATAATTAAAATATTAATAAGTAAGTAAAGTTTTTTTTTCAAATAGTTTCTGTTCTCATTATGATTTTAAAGTAAAACAATTGTTTGACACCAACCACTAATTTTGAGTGGGGAAAACTATTTTTTTTCCCGAAAAATGTCCAGTAAAACATTTAACTTTTGTTATTCTAATACGCCCACTCTTTCAAATAAACTGTGACAGAATCTTATCAGAACTAAAAATATAAAAGCATCTGCAGAACATGTTAAAACATGAATGACCTCAAATTGCAGAGAATTTACTTTGCATATTACAGTCTACCACTAAATATTCACAGATATTTCACCAATAAGGTTTCAGCAGATCCAATTAACACTGCTTTAAAATATTGTTTCTGGCACAGACCATGTGGCCCAAGCTATTCAAAGATAGATTAAAATATAAATTAAAAATTTCAGGGTCATATTCCTGTAACGGGTTTGACAGAACAAGACTCCAAAAAATTTTTATATTTCTTTAATGAAGACTGTTTGGCTGAAGTTTGAAAGACTTACTTGTCCACAAAGTATCCAGTGATTGGAGCCTCATCTGTGGTGTTTGGGGGTTTCCACGAGATCAGGACGTAGTCTGCATTCACATCAGTAGCTTGAGCATCCATTGGGGCTCCAGGAGCCCCGGAAACTGTTCGAGCAGCATCTTTGTTGAAAAAAAGAAGCGTATGAGATCTTCCATTTGTAAAAGGAATTGCAAACATTTGATTCTGAATTTTTTACATTGGAATTTTCACCACCACTTAATAAACAAACTAAAGTTGAGTTCTTAAACAAAGGGATCTCTTGTAGTGAACAAAAGTAATGATTATAACATTACAAGCAAATACAAGCAACATTAAAAATGATAATTAAAACATGATCTTTTACAACACTTCTGGGAACTTAACATTTACAGTTGTGCTCATAAGTGAATGATAAATGTGAATGATAATGCAAAAGACAATGACAACAGAAACTTTTCAAATGACACTGATCAAAAGTTTAAACACCCTGGCTCTTAATATTTTGTATTCCTCCCTTTAAATTCAATGACAGCATGAAGTCTCTTGGGGTAGTTGTCAATGAGGTTCTTTATCTTATCTGTTGGTGAAGCAGCCCAATCTTCGTGTTAAAAACCCTCCAAAACTTGTAAATTCTTTTGAGTTCTCCCCAGAGCGGTTAAATGGTATTGAGGTAAGAAGACTGAGATGGCCACTTCAGAACCTTCACTTTGTTCTGGTTCAACCAGTGATTAATGGATGTTGTCGTGTTGGAATGTTCTGATGGTTGTTTAACAAACAAACCACTAATTATGAGTGGAAAAAACACTTTTGTGTTACCATTCATACTTTCTGATGGCCAAGATTTCTACATTTACATCTACGTATGCACAGATGCTTTTTATACAAAGCGACTTACATTTTTCATCAATTAACTTTTTTTATTATTATCAGTTCTTGCATTCCCTGGGATTTGAACCCACGACCTTTGCGTTTTTAGCGATATGCTCTACCAACTGAGCCACAGGAAAACTAAAAGTTTAATTCTGAAAAATTAAACTTATGAGCACAACTGTATGAAAATGGCAACTATTAATCCTCCACCAGAGGGCAGCATCGCTAATTAGTAGACAGAATTATTAGGAGGCATTGACAGTCAGTGCTTCTTTATAGTTCCTGTTGGTGCACTTGGTTGGCACCTCCTGCTGGCTTCACTTGCATCACTCCTCAAAGCAACCAGTTTTCTTAAGGGGTCCCTCAACTAGGTTTTAACCAGAATCAAGCCTGCTTTGTGGACAACAAACATTCAGCTCTTCGACCTTAATATTTTGGACATGGGAAAATATATTTGAACAGGTGAAGTATTTTTTTGTCCATCTCATCTTGCTCCCTCGTTAAAAAACTGGGAAAACTATGCAAAATTATTTGCCTTAAGGGACTAATTTTAATGATGGTCAATGACTGATTAAAATTTTATACAATTATTTTTTTCTGGGAGTTTTTGGCCTTGTTTTGATAGGACAGTATAGAACACAGATAATCTGACCGAAGTTCTTCACAGTTAAACAGGATTAAATCCCAGTTAAAAATGTACACATAACTAAAACAACAAAATTAAGAACAATAAATTCAACAATGGCATAAAAAATTATCAACAGACAACAATACACCCAAGCTGGGTTGAATGCCAAAGAGATGTGTTTTAGTTTAAATTTAAAAACAAAGAGAGTTGAGATCTGTCTGATAATTAATGGCAGTGCACCCCAAAGAATGGGATCTACTCCAGAGGCCCCATCTCTCCAGAGATTCCTTCTTGTCCTCGGTACATGCAGTAGCAGGGACCTGCAGAAGCTCTGACAGGTAGGGAGGGACCAGAGCATTTAAATATTTAAAAACAAATAACAAATAAAAATGGACAGGAAACCAGGCACAAAGCAATATTTAACATACTAATTACAGAAGACTCTGAAAGGAAGGTTTAAGAAGGTATAACAGAAAACACAGCTTTATTTAGCCTTAAACACTGAAGTACAGTGTTTAGTACAGCTAAACCATGCTGCATATAGAACAAAGAAAGATCATTGGAGGGGGTACCCTGAGAGAGCTGCTTTAAGAACTCTACCCAGCAGGATGCTCTTCATCTGGGTTGAGGATATTTTGATGCAATTTTGATGCAAAGCTCCCTCCCTGAAGATGGTATTTGTGGTACAACAATGCACTCAGTACCAAACAGAAAACAGGAATGAAGAAGGAGACGACGACAGAGAAGAAATCAAAGAACACATACCGGTAGATTAAATATTGGATGTCTAGCGGTTTTTACTATTTCTTTCTGCTATTAAAATGTTTGATGAACGCCACCAAGCGGCTCTTTTATGTCCTACTCCTGTCATCAAAAGTACCAGCTTTCATTGGTCGTTCTCCAAGTGGAAAACAGATCCGACTTGGCAATCTGAAACTCTTTTTCATTGGCACCACTCTTTATGTCCCTGTTGGCATCCATGGTTTCGATAGAGGTGTGTTGATGTGCAAAACTTTGCACCGAAATATGCGCCGGTGTGTATTAGCCTTTAAACTGTGTCAGACTCTCCAAAGCCAAAAAGAGGCAGAGCCTAGTTGTACTGCCTTATTGATAAATTTAGAACTTCCTGTTGTGATGCAACTTCCTATTCCATCTCAGACACTAAATTCTAAATATTTTTTCTATTACAATGTTCTGCCCATCGATCACCATACCACCGAGCAGGACTTAAACTTATGATTGTAATACCTTTAACAAACAGGTAGGCGCTGTGCTCCACGGTCCCATCCTTGGTCCAGATGCGCAGGGTGTAAAGACCCTCATCATCCTTGTTCAGGTGAGGAAGAGTGAGTTTGGCCACACCTCCACCAATAGACATCTCAGCCCACCTGGATGGTATAAGCAGTGTATCTACAAAACACAAAGGTATAGAGTAAGTATCTTTTCTGCCAGGTTTACGGTTATTGGTGAGGCTTCGTCTCACCATCTCTGTACCACATGGCCTCTGGCGGCAGGTTTGGCAGGTCTGGAACCACCACCATGTTTACCGTCAAACTGACAGATTCTCCTTCAGTGCCAAAGGTCACCCCGAATGATTCCAGCAGAGTCACCTCGAGTTTGCTTGGATGAATGCCGCTGAGCAGAGGAACTGCAGGAAATACGGTCACACAAATTTACAAGTCAATATTTAACCATCACAGTTGTACCCATAACAAACATAAACATCTTGTGTGTTTGAAAGTCTTATTTTTATAACACATCTTGTACAAAACATGAATTACCGGTACATACAAAATTTTAAACCATGCAAAATAGGACAGTATAGAAAAAACAAGAAGCTTAATCAGGAGAGAGAGTCCGGAAAGATGGGAAAGAGTGCAGGTCAAGAATTGAACCCAAGTCACTTCTTATTATTATTATTATATCATCTGTTTATACTATATTATCTGTTTATGTTAATATTATTATATCATCTGTTTATACTATATTATCTGTTCATACTACCAGATCATATGTTTATACCATAGTTTATCACACTGCTGTTGTTACCCAAATGAGGATGGGTTTCCCTTTTGAGTCCGGTTCCTCTCAAGGTTTCTTCCAAAAGGGAGTTTTCCTTGCCACAGTCGCCCCAGGCTTGCTCATCAGGGACATGTACACCACTTAGTAATTAATTTCTTTTCACTTTGTTGAGTTTAAACTTGTTGGTTTACTGTAAAGCTGCTTTGAGACAATGTCTGTTGTGAAAAGCGCTATATAAATTAAACGAACTTGAACTTGAACTTCCTGTGTGTCCTGGCTCATTCTGAAAAAGTTCCCCAGAAGCCAAACACTCTCTAAACTAGGTGTAAAGCCTAATAAAGAATATTGAACAATGTATTGCTCAAGCAAGTTAATCTTGTTACTGTCTTCTTCTTTTTCTTTTCAGCTGTTCCAGTTTAGGGGTCGCCACACTGAATCATCTGTTTCCACCTAACTCTGTCCTCAGCATCCTCTACTCTTGCCCGAACCAAATTCATGTCCTCTTTCAGTACATCCATATATCTCGTCTTTGGTCTTCCTCTTGACCTCTTTCCTGGCAGCTCCATCTCCAACATCCTTCTACCAATATAACCACTATCCCTCCTCTGCACATGTCCAAACCATCTCAACCTGGCCTCTCTGACTTTGTCTCCAAAACAACCAACCTGAGCTGTCCCTCTGATGTGCTCCTTCCTAATCTTGTCCATCCTCGTCACTCCTAAACTGAACCTCAACATCCTCATCTCTGCTACTTCCATCTCTGCCTCTTGTCTCTTCTTTACTGCCACAGTCTCTAACCCATACATCATAGCTGGTCTCACTACTGTTCTGTACACCTTTCCTTTGACTCTTGCTGACACTCTTCTGTCACAAAACACCCCTGACACTTTTCTCCACCCACTCCAACCTGCCTGCACTCGTCTCTTCACCTCTTTTCCACACTCCCCGTCACACTGGACTGTTCTTAATGTTGGAAAAAATATATCACTTACATAAGAGTTAAACAATATTTGTGTTGTTTTTTAAAAAAAAATTCCAAGTAAACTTAATTAATAGAGAAAAACACTTGGTCAGCATCAGTAAGTTTATGGATCAACAACGTGTTTGCCACCTAGCCTTATGTTTACAAGCACAACCTAGGCCTTGGAAAATATGTAACATAGTTTCCATGTCTTATCAAGGCTTTACTCCTTGAATAAACAAGGTATTTATGGATCATGATCTCAAGCACTTCAGAACTGGGCATCATCCAAGCACAAAGTAAAGCTTCTTACCTAGTCCTGGCAAATGGGGAAGCTCTCCACCCCCTATTGGCCCTAAAATGAAAAAGAAAGCAAATGCCAATGAATAAAAGGTCATTTGTACCAGAGACAAGAGACTTTGAAATGAACAGAAACTCACTCCTGACACAGACAGTAGCCTTGGAGGCGACCTTTCCTTGTGGATTCGTTGCCACAGCACTGTAAACTCCAGAGTCAGAAACCATACATCTGTGGTGAAACACAAATGAAATCAAGAAAAATTTGTCTCTCTAATTCTTGAGAGATGTATTTGAAAGATTGAATCGATACCGAAAAATGCGTAGAATTTTTGTAAAAAAACAATCAAACACAATCAAAATAAATGAAATTCTCTTCTGAAAGGACCAGCTCTGTCTCCAAAATGGTTCCTATTGCAGACATGTTACACACTGAACTCTGTTACATTTTCTAAAGTCTCTGAAATGGTTCCTATTGCATCGATGTTACACATTCAGCTCTGTTACATTTTCTAAAGTCTCCAAAATGGTTCCTATTGTTACATACTCAGCTCTGTTACATTTTCTAAAGTCTCCAAAATGGTTCCTATTGCAGACATGTTACACACTCAACTCTGTTACATTTTCTAAAGTCTCCAAAATGGTTCCTATTGCAGAAATGTTACATACTCAGCTTTGTAACATTTTTAAAAGTCTCCAAAATGGTTTCTATTACAGCAATGTTACATACTCAGCTCTGTTACATTTTCTAAAGTCTCCAAAATGGTTCCTATTGCAGAAATGTTACAAACTCAGCTTTGTAACATTTTTCAAAGTCTCGAAAATGGTTTCTATTACAGCAATGTTACACACTAAGCTCTGGTACATTTTTTCAAGACCCCAACTGATTCTTGTTAAACAAGTCTACACACTCAGTTGAGTAAGGTGTCCTCAATACTACCAACTACAACTAATTCCTCAATGTTTCACACACAGCTCTATTATACTTAATTAAAATCCCCACTGGAGTCTGGCTCTTTGCACCAACGGTATGTGCATAGCAGCCTGTACCTGTATATTAGCCCATAGCTGTCTTACGACTAATGTACTTTTAACTCAAACATCTTCTATTAGCTGAACACCATTGTCACATCACTCAAAAACTCTCATCAAGAGCGAAGCAGGGTAAAAGATAATAAAACTCTTAAACCAGCACTAAATCTTGTAGCATTGCCCATAATCTACCTGCACTCTGTGGACGCATCTTGCCAGGATCATGGCACCAGTGTAATTTCTCATGTTAAGCTAACATTGCTACAGGTCCAATGAAAAATGAAAGCCTCTATCATTTCAACCAAACAAGCATTTTTACATTTATTCAGCTGCATCTCTCATTTTTATATTTGTAAAACTCAAAGAGGAAATCATGAAGAACGATGTCACAATACTGAATCAGCTGTGAATGTTCCTCTGAATGCCCTTCACACATCATTCATGAGCCATTTGGTACAAGCAGAGAATTCTACATCCAGAACATGATCTCCCACGACAGCAGTGCACTGCTCCTAGACATGCTGTGCTCTTCTTGAAGGAGTGAGAATAGAGCACAGAAATGTGACCTTCAGTCCCTGTGGTTTATTTTGGAGCCACTCCTTTTTTTGCAATGCAGAAGGCCTTTCTGTCCAGATCGGTGACATTTTCCAATACAGTTGTTTAGTAGACTAGTTACATGGGTTTTTATTTAGAATGAATGAGTGTCTGGTCTGACCAACTGCTGGCATGGCTTGTGATCGGTGAAAGTTTCTACTGTAATGTTGGCGTCAGACATTCCAAGATCAGATGACGCACTGCTAAGTTGAGCTGAAGCAACAGCTGAGACTTCTTTAAAATGAACCTCACCGGCACTAAATATGAAAGTGTTGATTTTCTATATCCTTTATCCTCATGCAAATAGAATATGAGGGTAAAAAAAAGGTTGAAAAAAGTGCAGTCAGTCACACATTAAACAAAACAAACAAAATCCAAAAAAAGCAAACATAAACAAACAAAACCCAACCTAAACAAAGTAAAATAAGCAAAAATGAAGAAAACCCAAATTTGACTGCAGTGGAAACTGATCCATGGAGGGTTGGTGAGGTCCTACCTGCTAATGATCAGACTGTGAACTCCATACTTGTTGTCAATTTTGTACTTTCCAGGAGCACTTAGAGGTTCAATTGGAGCATTATTCTTATACCTGCGAATAAAGAAAAAAAAAATAAAATCAAATTAAAAAGACAATCTAAAGAAAAAGTCAGAACAGAATTATTTTTCCAATGCTACTAATTTGTCTTCATCTGTTTCATGATTTATGTGTTTTTTTATGGTTTAGAAGCTGATAAAGATCTATCAGCATCATATGAAACACTTCAAACCATTTGACAATGGGCGTGGGTTGTCCAGACAGAGTGCAGAAGAGCTTGACTGGGGTCTTCTCCCATACAGTGTGGGACCTCAGACTGACCAGAAAGTCTGGTGCTTTGGGAAGCTCAGCGGGTAAATCCTTCCTCTGCTTCAATCCTCTCACCTGAGAAAAACAGGAAGCACTGAGTAAAGAATCTATGTCTAATGTCTTTTTTTTTTTAATTATGAAGCCGGCAAGAGAAGGTATTAAACATTTTGTTGCAGATAGAGAAGTCTTTAATAGTATGGTGAGTGTTTTCTGTTAAGAAAACAGATTTCCAGGCAGGCAACCAACATACAGCTGTATTTAACATCAGAATCCATGCAATACATCAGAAACAAAAGGAATGTGTTCATGATCTTAAGAAGTAAGCGATAACTGATTGTGGTGTTTCATAACGTTACATAACAATGACACTTACTGGCCACTTTAATAGGTACACCTTTCAAGCTGCTCACAAATTTCTAATCAGCCAATCACATTGCAGCAACTCAATGCATTTAGGCATGTAGACATGGTCGAAATGATCTACTGCAGTTCAAACCAAACATCAGAAGGGGGAAGAAAGGTGATTGAAGTGACTTGGAATGTGGCATGGTTGTTGGTGAAAGACAGGCAAATCTGGGTATTTAAGAAAATGCTGTTCTAACAGGATTTTCACACACAGTTGTCTCTAGGGTTCACAGAGAATGGTCAGAAAAAGAGGAGCAGCAGTTGCCAGAGGTCATAGAAGAATGGGCAGACTGGTTCGAGTTGATTGAAAGGCAGCAGTAACTTAAATAACATTTCTGTTTTTTTTTTTTTTTGTTTTGTTTTTAATAAATTAAGCATTTTGAGTTCAATGTTTGGCCTTCCAGTTAGAAGGTTGTTGATTCGAGGCTCGCCAGTGACTTTCCTGGAAGGTGTTTGCATGTTCTCCCTGTGCTTGCGTGGGTTTCCTCCGGGTACTCCGGTTTCCCCCACAATTCCCAAAACACTGGGTTAGGTAAATTGAATAATCTAAATTCCCCATAGGTGTGAATGTGTGCGTGAATGTTGCCCTGCGATGGACTGGCGACCTGTCCAGGGTGTACCCCCGCCTCTGGCCCAATGTGAGATAGGTACCGGCAGACCCCCGTGACCCTCAAAAAGTTACACCTATTAAGCAATGGTACATCATTCCTGTGATCTTTACTGCATATTTAAACCTAACAGAACAAAGCATTATTCAGTTGAAAAGGTCCAAAATTCTGCTAGAATCATTTTAAAGGTGGCACTCGTCGCGTCATTTGACACTCACTTAATAATATTCATATCCCAAAGAAACCAAGTATAGCAAGTATGCATTGCATGCTCAAGCACAGAAGTAATCACCTCTCTCGTAATCTCAATGTTTTCCACTTGCTCCTGTGTTGACACCTTCATCCTGTGCAGCTCTTGTTGGATTTGAACCAAATCTCTTCCAAAATGAGCCGCCATTCTTTGATATTCCTGCATGCCTTCTGGAGCCCTGAACACACAGAAACATTAATCCTCGTACACAGCGCTGTTTCATCATTTGCAAATGTGCAGAAGGTCTCCCGTTTTCTCTTACTCCACCTCTAACTAGCTTCCAAATGAAAGCTCACCTCTCCCTGAAGGCTGGCACTCTGTAGGCTGGTTCCGCCATCACCTCTCTGGCCTGGACCTGCTCCTGCTGCACAACCTCAGAGATGGACTTTCTGATAGGAAACAAATCATGAGTCACTTTCATGATATTTGCAACAAAACAAATGAGAGAACCCAAAGCTTGCTTTGCAAGAGCCCATAGAACAATAAAAACATGCTGGAGGTTTCTGAAATTGATGAGTGTGTTTAATTCAAGGCCAGTCTATTGAAGTGTTTATTAAAGTGTTTATAAGTCCCAAGCCCACAAAAAATATTGCAGTCAACTTGGGAGCAACGCTTTATTACGAATGGCATGTAATCATTTAATACACGTTTGCTAATACATCAGAACTCAGTTCAAACTGAGGCTTTATTGGGGCTACAGTGTGTATTTTCTTCTGATTGGGGGTCAGATTCAAGTTCAAATTATGATGGCTGCCATTTTGTAGCATCTCATGACAGTTCTGTGTTTTTACAGCGCTCTCCTATATGTATGATCCTTGATTGTTAAATGTCTAAACCTTGCTCAAAGCTCTTATCTTTTCCTGTTTGTACTATGACGTATTATCATGTCTGCCCCTCTCAGAATGATTCACTTTATAACTAGGTTGCCAAGCTTTTTTCCCAGGTGTGTAGAATTGCTCAACCCTGCCATTTCCGCATCAGCAATAAATCTTTATAATTATTTGAATTTGACTCATTAGCTTCTTCTCTTCTCTTTCAATCACATCATTTTCTTTCGTTAATATGATCCCTATGGGCGGCATGGTGGTAGCACTGTGGCATTCCATTTAGAAGGGTGCCGGTTCAAGGCTCGCCAGTGACCTTCCTGGAAGGAGTTTGCATGTTCTCCCTGTGCTTGCGAGGGTTTCCTCCAGGTACTCCGGTTCCCCTCACAATCCCCAAAACATGCGGTTAGGTTAATTGAATAAAATCTAAATTACCCCTTAGGTGTGAATGTTGCCCTGTGATGGACTGGCGAACTTTCCAGGGTGTAGCCCCGCCTCTCGCCCAATGTGCCCTTGAGATGTGACCCCAAAATGGAATAAGCGGCTTAGAAAATTAATAAATAATATGATCCCATTAAAATCACATTTAATAACTGAATACTAACTGATCTTTTCATCATATGATGGATTTACTGTAAAGTAAATATTTACATTAAAAAAGAGATTTCTGATCAGAAAAACTAAACAAAAAAAGCTTCAACTTGTTATTTATAATTTATAATTTTATAAAAATATTAAATGTACTAAAATATTTCAACAATCTCTAGAGTTTACAGAGAATGGGGCAGTGATGAGAAAGTATTCAGTGAACAGCAGTTCTATGAGTGCAAATTCCGTTCAGTAGAGGCTTATTTTATTACCTGTTTAAAAGAAGGAATCAGATTTCCAGCATATCAAAGACCAAATAGCAATTGAAAGGGACATGACTGAGGATACACAAGGCAGGGATGGGCTACAGGACTACCAACAAGCAGCTTGGTGAGAAGTTGACACCCCCCCTTAGTCTAAGACTTCCATAAGTTCCCACCTCAATGAGTTTCAATGACCTGGAGAATGGTGAGGCATATGTGACCATAAAATCAAATGCCACCACACTTTGCTGCCTGTGAAGCCATAAAAACCATGACCACGTCCACCATTCTGGTAGAAATATTATGCTTCAGGGGTGTTTTTTCTGTTCAGGGGACAGGACAACTGCAGCACAGAGGACAATGGACGGGACACTCTCCACAAATCTTGGTTGAGAACCTTCCCTCAGCCAGGGAACTGACAATGCATTGTGGATGGGTACATCCATGGCTAGAAATGAGTAGCTCAAGAAGAAACACACGAGAAGGTTCTGGTTCTTAATCCCAAAGAAAATCTGTGGAGAGAGCTGAAGGTTTGAGTCTCAAAGGGTTATTTGAAACCATTGTCTTGGTTTTAAGCAATAATTATGTCTTGCTTTTATAGATTTCTCACTGTTAATAAAATAGATCATTCAATTTCCTCCAAAAACAAAAACTTTGTTTAAAATCAAAGACTGAATGAATTTCTATGTTTTGAAAACCATTCTGGACAACAAGTAATGGATTTTGCTGTGTCTGCGAATTGAAGGGAAAAACATGAAACATTTATGAACTTCACATTTATTGAGGTTTTTGGGAAATTCACTAAGAAAAAAACATCTAAAAATCAGTAAAAGCCAATAAGCCACACTGAAGCAGTTCTCAATTACCGTTTAGAGGAAGCATAAACATATTTAAGAAGCGCCATGCTTCAGATCTTAGCTTTAGCCGGGGTATCGCCTCTTTCCCTATTGGGTTGATATTCCAGAGATCTTCAAGGCACACTCTGGACTTTAGCTATCTGACTGTACGGTCGCTTATGAAGCAACAAGGACAGTGCTAGAAGCATTAGCACAAGCAATGGTTTTCTGCCCTGCTGAAGCCTGAGCCAGTGATCGGCCACACAATCATCCTCTCGTACCTGGACTGATGGACTACATGCTTTGAGCTCTGATGCTGAGTTTGCTCCTGCCGATAAAGTGTTATATCCCTCGCAGGCATGATGGGAAGACTCAGGAGAAAACCTAATGATCATAACAACATTCTAAATGATCTCAAAAAATCATTTGTTTGGAAGCAAAATTTTAATTGTGATAAAATGAACATTGCTCAGATCAAATGTGGAAATTTTACAAGAAATTAACTTTGAAAAAATATGAACTAAAAATCACCATCCTCCAATATTGACTAGATTACAAAGCAAAAATGTGAAAATATTTTAGCACGAACTAAGATAAAGTGCCAAAGTGATCTTGACATTGATTATCATTGAATTGTTGTCACAGATGATGAAGTCAATAATAGCATCATTTTTGCTCAAAATGTAATAGAAATCAAACAATGGTTAAAATGTCTGTCTCCAGATTTGTTCATCTTCAAAACATGTTAAGCAGTTTGTTAAAGTGTGGAAAATGGTTAACATTTTGTTAAAAATGAAAAAAAATGGACTTCCTGTCAGTTTTGGTAATATGCTCAAATTACTTTTTGTAGGACGTGGTCCCTTTCATAAGTGTTGCAAATTTCAAACATTTTCTTCAAACACTAGCTGAAATAGCTGCATAAAGCAACAGAAAATGTGACATTCCGTGTTGCCACTATGTGGCGCTATAACTGATAGAGCAGATGCTATATCTGTTTGCAATAGGTGGTGATCAGCGGCCCACGTTCCATTACAGCCTAGTCCATTCCTCATTTTCTTCCAGTCAAAATTCTACCAAGTCTCACAACAGAAAAAGAAAAGGTCTCAAAACTTGAAAAGCTTTTTGAGTTTGAAAATAAGTACAAATACTCTCTGAAAAGTCCAGCAGCAGTTTCTGTCAACTTCTAAAATAATTTTGATAACCATCTTTAACGTCAGTCGTCTTGCCCATCCCACTCTATTCTTTCTCCGCCTCACTTCCTGTCACTCTTTACTGTCTTCTCTTTTCATGACAAAAGATCAATAAAAGCTACGGCCATAAAAATAATCTTTTAAAAGAAAATAATTGTAAATATATCTGTTAAAAAAATCTTACTCTAAAACAAACCCCTTATTTCCTCTCTCTTTCTTCCATAAAAAAGGACATTAAAGTAAAGCATTTGTTACTTTATTTAAGCAGAATATATTCCAGTATAATTTCACTTTAGGCATGAGTAGAAACGGCATGAGTACTTCTGACGATCAACCTACACGCCTACTGAAAGCTCTCATTCTGTTTTAACAGACATTGTGAACTCTTCTTTCTTCTTCTGTGGGAAACCCCGATGAGTGGTAGAGTATTCTGCTGCGATGCCATCTTCAAAACAGCCCATTAGTTGTATGCAGAGTGAATCTTTAAATTAAATAATTTCCCTCTGATGAATTTTAAGGTTACATTGGTGGTGTTGTGCAGAGATCAGATTCCCCCAGTCAATGGTAACTGTAGTGGATGTGCATCCCATATATCCACTGTGTCCGCATCTCCAACAAAGTGACTAACGCTGAAAACAACCCAAACTTTGACTATATTCATTTATTTTACCAAAAATGTAACTGTAGCAGTTAACCAATGAGCTGTTTGGGATGTGGAAAATGTGGGATTATGGATTGCCGCCATTACTGATCCCTGTCTTGTTCAAATAATGTGGTACCACTGCCCCTAGTGGTAAGAAAGAACATTATACCATAATGGCTCTTACAGTAACGGAAGTATTAAAGTATTAGAATGTATATGTGGTCAAGAACAACTATTTACAACTTCCTCTTCCCATTTATATAGAGTGTGGCTCATTTCCAAAATGTTATAATTAAGTGTTAAATGTATCTAAATAAAATAGGATAGAAAAAGATACCAATATAAACACACAATAAAAATTACAATTTGTCCTATACAAACGGCTAAATAGATTACGACAACAACTTTAGAGATTTTCCTGTTGGTTCAATTTGATTTCTCTGTATCCTTTGTTGATAAACAAGATTCAATAAATCTTTTTTTACCAAGAAATCTGAAACTTTCTGGATTTTTCATTGTTCCTTTAAACAAGTCAAAAGAACAACTCTTTTAATTTCACTCAAAAGACTTCGACTGAATGCAACATTGCAGTCAGGTAGAAGCAGATTTATGCTTCAATGGATTTTGATGAAAGCCACCAAGCATTAAACCCAAGTATTCATAAATATTCTTCTTATTAGAGAAAACTAGAATTACATCTTCCCCTCTTGAGATTCCAAGAATAAAAGGACCTCTGTTTCTCTACAAATGAAGAATAGCCGTACAAACAATGTGGAAAGAACCCTCAGAGTTGGCCTCTAACCTATATGAGCACAAAAAAATGACACTAAGACACGCTACAAACCATTTAAAATGGGAAAAATAACTTTTGACACCTCCTATACATGCCTGTATGAAACGTTTCAACACGGATCAGATTTCTCCCATGTCTTCACCAGCACAGGAAGACTCACACACATCGAAATCATGCACATGGAAGATACTGAAACTGCTAATCTGCGATGCATGGAATGATTTCGTAAAACTGATATATGTTAGTAGATTAATGAAAATAATGCGTAACTTACCCCTAGAGAAAAGATGAGCTGTGGGAGTTGAAGAGCAGCCTGAGAGCAGTTGGAAGCTCCTGCTGATAGAACAGAAATACTGTGCTTGCTCAGCCGCCCCATGTAAGGATACGCTCAGGCCTATATATAGCTTTTACCTTCATTTCAGAGCGTTTTAACTCTCAGACCTGGAACAAAATGCCACAATTATCCTTTCTCTAAGGTAGTGATTATTTCCTGGTCTTTCATTTATATGAGGACATTTTAAACATCAAACAAGGAAAACATCTTAACCTGAAATCCCAGCTCAGCTGGATGATTTCAGGAAGGTGAGGAGTGGACTTTTGCAATTCTAAAGAAGAAACGCTACTTTGTCATCAGAAATGTGGAGCTTTTCCAAATGTTTAAATGTTAGCATTTAATATTTCCATCATTGTGTGATCCTGGAGCACATCTTCGAGGGGGATATTTACATATTACGTAAGTATTTTGAGAACAATTTACTTAAAGTTCTACAGTTTTGTTTCAAGGTAATACAAGTTAAGGATGCTTAAGACACTGTCCAAGGAACCTTTTAAGGTTTTAATACATCCTCCATGTCCCGCCCTTCAGTTGCCAACCTCTATTTTTAACCAGAGATAACAGAGAGCGAAAGTGTCAGTGACACTCAGTAGCTCCAGTATACTGCTGGAGAGACCTCAACCAGTCGATGCCGTAATCTGACAAGAACAGCAGCAAAACAGTAGGAAAAACAGAAAAAACCCAACTTACAGTTAATATGTATTTGTTTCATATTTTAATTAAAAATATCTACATTTTGTAATTGTAAACTGTAGTAAAGAAAATGTGCATAAATCAAACAGGAATTATAGAAAAGTGCTAATCTAATAATAGTACACCCTACTACATTTGTCAGAAGACCTTTAGTTTCCTTTCAGAATCAACATTTTCGATGAGATGCTATTCTACAAATGACTCCCACAAAATGTGGGACGTTGATTGCAAACAAGAGTTGTTAATTTGCACACAAAAAGTGATTTTTTTTTAAAACAAATTCATTCAAGCCCATGTTGCAAAAATGAGCACACCCCAATTAAAGTCTCAGTGAGAAAAGCCACACTTAAAACAAAAAATTCTAATGAACATAAATTTATCCACAGGTGAATGTAAAGGTTCATTTCAGAGGCGTCAGGAGCGTTACTTAAGAAAATTCCTTCCCATCTCCTGCTATTAATCTGTTAAACCAAGAGGACACAGTCAAGCAGAAAACGTATATAAAATGCAGAAACTTCCTGGTTACCTTTCTTGAGCACGTCACTCAAATAGAGTGACGTCGAGGACAGCCAATCACGCGTCATCAATACTGCCAGCAACCAATAGATGAACGTAAAACTTAAAGAAGCTTCAGTTTTATTGACTGATAGCGTGTGGTCTCTCTCAGACACAGAAGCATGCGCGACATGAACTTGCACAGAACAAAATGTGAACGGATTATTATTCAAGTACTTCCTAAATCAAAGGGTCAAGTCCAAGTTGAGTCGCAATTGTTTTGCTATATTGTCAAGTCACCAAATTAATGACTCGAGTCCACACCTCTGACATTAAGCATACGTCTGCTACACAAATATCCTTGGCCGGCATTTACAATACTCAAAAAAGCTTGAACAGTACATCCAAGAAGACCTCGTTGATGCAGTAGAACTACCTTGTGTCTTAACATTGCCATTTCTCAGCCTCCCCTTGGTAGCAGATTCTTCTTCTGGGCTAGGTCAAAGGGATATCAGTCCAAGCAGAGATTGCCAGATGTGCTTCTCCTAGGACATCTAGGTATTCCCTGGCCAGCTGGGAGACAGACACAGCCTAGCCCAGTCTCGTAGGTCTTTCTTTTTATTGATCTAAAGTAATATTCACATTTTCAGAGATACTGATTTGTGGATTTGTCATTCTTTGTAAGTTCTTCATTCTACTTATGATACGATGCATATCATGACATTAGGCCCACGATACGATATGCATCACAACATTTAGCAAAACTGTTTTTAACCAAATATTGAACTTTTTTTTCAAATCAGTAGAAGAAAAACTAATTGACAAGTTTTGAGACTTGCTAAAAAAGCCAGAGTCAAAAATGGTTTGTTAGAGCATTAAATTTCACCTATCCACCAGGGGGCAGCGTTAGTGTTTGCATTAAGTCCTATTTTACTCTAAGTGATAAGAGAGCTTGTTTTATAATTTTCATCCTGTTTTTCATTTTAAAAGTGAGTTAAGGATAATTGTAAGTTAGTAAGTATTAAATAATCAGAAAAACAACTTAAGAAGTTTCAGAAGTGACTAGAAACATCACCAACAACCAAAAAAAGACTATTGTGTCACGATATGTGGTTACAGCCCTAGTGCCTACATTTAAGGAAATGAACACCTGGAATACATCAGTCTGTATGGACTGTATGATTGTATACATTATACAAGTTTTAGTTTTCGAAGGGAATCACTGAAATAAATCAATGTGATCATTGAACACTGAAAAACAAAATCATGAATAATGTATATTTTAATACAAGCACATTGTTTTATTGAATTTCGTCTGCTGAGGGGAAGACAGTGGAAAGACGATATGTGATCAGATCAAAAACAAGGATCGCAATGCCTGATTTTGCAATTTATAAACCATTTTTTCTTAGAGTGTCTTTGGTTTACGTTGCAAAGAAAATAAAAAAAACACACAAGCAGTCAAACGCAAGAAACATATTTACAAAGGCTGGATTATTTGGATACAGACAATAAAGTGCATCAGATCTCAGTAGTTTCAGCATAGTCGCTCGCTGCTGCGGTACAGCACTTTAAATTACAGTCATTGGTAGTTATTATAGTTTGTACATCAAATGGAATAAAACACTGCACCTTTGAAGCAAAAAAGATGTCACAGACATGTCAAATAGTTAATTAGCATTAAGAAGGTAACTTGAAATCAGCAAAAGTATTACACTTTGGGAACCTGTTAAAATCTTCTAATGAAAAGTAGAAAAACAAATATACATACATTCTTAAAAGCTACCAAACCTCTGGTTAAAATTCAGTGCAGCTCACGTTACCGAGACCCTGGTTCAGAACTCAGGCCCATTGTTACAGTGCAGCACGTACCTGCAGTCTTCCCAAATATACAGCAAACAATTAACTCCAACATGAAAGCTCCAATTATGTCACTCCTTCCTTAATTTACACAGAAAATGGAGGTGTTTATTTCAGCCATGTTGAGTAGTAATAAATAACCCTATTCTGGTGGCGGAGGAGGATTGGTGTGGAGTGACTACAGTAAAAGGCACATCATAAAGTAGCTCGATCATCCCCGTGCCATCACTCTTCATCATTGATGATGCTTGTGCTGTCTGCATCATCAAAGTTGCGCCGGTATCGTACAGTGGAATGGAAGCGGTGCTTGTTTCTCTGGTACAGGATAAAGGAGACCGCCACCAGTAGGCAGATGAGGACGAAGATGAAGAAGATCAACGCTACAGGGCTTCCTGGATCTGAACAAGCAGTGCATACTTTACTTTAGTCTCTTAGCATCTCTACAAATTTTGCCTAAACATGGCACACTCAAAGTAAATTGCAAGCATTTAAAATTTTTGCAGTCTGCGTTTCTTACTGTCAGAGAGAAAGAACTGCACACAGATAACTAGTAATGTGGTATTAGAAGCCTTGAACACGACAGCCTTACCAAGATACATTTTAAATCTTAAAAAATGAGGGTTCTATACATGTGTATGTTTCGGCAGAACCAAAAAGGCAACTGGGAGATGCACAAGTCTTAGTGGGAGTTGCAATCGAAACTAAACAATTCAATTGATTAGTCTGACGTCACACAACGCTTCCGGGTCCTGGCTCTCCGCTCTCCCATTGACAGACAATCGCCGAAGGTGTTTTGATCATTATTACCCCAAAATCATTTCTAAAT
Organism: Danionella cerebrum; assembly: GCA_007224835.1. Lineage (NCBI taxonomy): Eukaryota > Metazoa > Chordata > Actinopteri > Cypriniformes > Danionidae > Danionella > Danionella cerebrum. The sequence goes on from SRMA01026066.1 coordinate 274,778, forward strand.
GTTCTAAAAAATGTGATCTCTATTAGCATTTCATCAGTGAGAAATATAAGATAAAAGAACTGTTTTACATTTTCATTTTTTTAAGAGATCGGCCAGCAACGTAGGTAATTATTAAAATGTAAACAAACTTTTTTGTGTAGGATTAACACTTAACGTTTTACTGTTACTACAGAAACAATGTTGCATGCTAGGGCTGTTCAATAATCAAAATGATCATATTGCGGACCACCAAATAATCATATTGCGTTTTTTGGAATGAATATTGCGATTTTGGCAACTGTTTTTGCTTTTTCAAACAAGCTACATACATAGATACATTCTAAATGTATTCAGTGCAACAAAACATTTCACAATGACATAACAAAACTGCAGCATAATTGTCCTTAAAACAGACAATGAAACAAATTAAGATTAACTAACCTCATCTTTAGCTAATAGAGTACGAACAATCTGAACGAACTGCTTGATTAACAAATCTGTAATAAATTCTTATAAAAACAGAAAACATGAGAAAAATAAAGATTAACTAACATGATTTTAACACATTTTCCGAAGGCGAGCTGGTGACAGGAATAGAAAGATTTGTTGTGTTCAAGGTGAGCTCTGATTGGTTAACATCTTTCTCCCTCTCAGCTTAACTGTAATTACCTGGTGCTCTGCATCAGCTCTGGTTGGTTTACATTTTAAAATCATGCACACAAGAACGAATTCTGTATAAAAATCTAAATAAAGAAAAGATAAAATTGCAGCCTTATGCGGTTTAGATATTGCATGTGTTTAAAAATCACAATTTTGTTGTGTGATTGCGATTAGTTGCACAGCCCTATTGTATGCTATTCTAGAACATAGAGGATGTGTACTCTGTGGTGTTCTGCTGGACTCACGGGCTGGTGCTTTACAGACAACTCTGCTGCGACTCTCAGAGCAACTGCTTTGTGTCCAGGAGCCTAGGCTGGAGATCATCACTGCACAGTTCTGAGATGACTCCTGCATGGAGGACACCCAATGGAGCTTTGAGTCCCACTGCGTGAAGCCCAGATCACTGCCGTCCAGCCAGCCAGAGGGCTTACCTTACACACAAACACACAAAGCTCTTCAGATTCACAAACACTGATTTTCAAATCAATGCTATTTACAGAGCACACTTTAAATCTTAAACATAAAGCCAGAGATCAGATGTTCACCTCTGGAGTCCACGTTAAGTGCCAGCCACACTCGATTGGTGATGGAAGGATTCTGAGTCATATATTCAGAGACAAAATCATTCTCCTCTTGACTCTTGATGGATAACAGCTGAGAGGAAGAGTCTGTGAGTTACACAGGAGAATGCGGTTAGAAGTGAATGTTTTAAAATAAACAACGTAAAACTGACGGTAAAGTCTCTACCTCAAACCTCTACTTCAATTACTTTTAAAATATTATTCCAGAACGAATGGAATTTCTCCACACACTAAGAATCAGATGAGACATAATCAGATCTTAAGTCTAAGCTGTAGTTTTAAAAAAGAAATCACTGTTCTTTAAAAACAAGATATTGCTGCTAAACTGAATCTTTGTTAAACTGGTTCAAACCTAAAACCCAGTTTAAAAAAAAAAACGCTTCTTCAACTACAACAACTGTGCCTCCAGGTGACTAACTTGTCATCTTAAGTTGTTGGTAGTTGTGGTTTAATTCATGGTTTGGAATTGGACAACAGAAAAAAAATATGGAGAAATCTTACGAGTTTATGAAATCCTAATTAATGACATTTCCTCCCACAATAGAAGGTTGCTGCGTTAGAGGGCCTTTTTCGTATTTATTAACTCAGCATAGCAATGTCATCTTGCTTTTGGAGATGAGAGACTCTTTGGGAAGGCAGCCAGTCAAGAGAGTTCTGGGAGGTGACAATCCCGAACCAGTTTGATGACAGACTTGTGGAATGAAATCGTCGTTGGTTAGTCCTTTAATGCCAGCTCATCACTGCCCACTTCAGACAGAAAAACACATTGCTATTGCACAGAATTTATTCGGTAAATGCTTTTCCTTGTAGTTTACACACATTTTTTCTTATTGGACAAAAAAATTATGTTGCTCAGTTGTACATCTTTTTTTTAATCTCTTTTTGTGGTGCTTGAGGGCTTTTGCTCAACTAGTCAACTTTTGATTTTTACTAGTAAGTATGGGGTGAATTGTCCTGTTACTGTTGGGTCTTTTACTGGTTCTGTTCACTATTTTCATGGGCAGAAGTTTAGATAAGTGCTGGAGGGATTCAGTTTGGAGACCACATGATTTCATCTCTGCTTTTTTGTATAATGTTGTCCTGTTGAGCCAGGATCTAGTAAAGGTACTGTGAAGTGGTGGTGATGAGGTAATGGATCTCAACCAGGAAAAGGTGGCTATTCATTTGAAGTTGGAGGAGAGCACCTGACGAGTGTAGGAGGGTCAAGTATATTGGGGTCTTATTCATGAGTGAGGGAAGGATACAGCATGAGACTGTCAGAACTATCCTTCAACTAGATAAATATGGTTCATTTTCGTTTCATGATGAAAAAGTTTGGACTTCTTCCAACGCAATCCAACCCCAGTAAAAGTGGACAGATGGAGCTTCTGAACCATTCTTGTTCTTCTACCCAAAATACATTAAGTTTCATCAGCAATGTCTGAGAAGGTTCTGGTTTGATTTTGAGATATTAAACAAACAATCTGGGAGGAGTTTGAAAAAAAAAGGGTTTCAACAAAATTCCTTTTTGCAGAAAGGAAGTTCAAAATAGTCAACAGCCAAAATCTCAGTCAAAGAAAAATTGGAGATGGTCTGACTAGGCCCAAGGTTTGGATTGAACAGCAAGGCAGATATAAACCTAAATCTGTTTGAATCTCCAGACCACTAGATGGCACTGTTCAGAAACTAAGTATGCAACATCAGATTATGGTTTTCACAGCACACGCCAAGTTTGGCATTAATACACTAAAGTGTTGCCTTAAACATTTTAGAAAGCATTGTGTCAAAATTCAAGTCAAGCTACTCATATATAGATTTATAGATTTAAATTAACACGCAACCCACAAAAGATTGTGGGTAAAATCAGCCATTTAAGTATTTGGGGATCACCATGTTACTTTTTGATCTATACTGTGGAATGCATTGAATCTTATTTTGCATACTTTCAGATTGGGACATCTTTCTTTATGAACAGTAGGCGGGAGATTTGTGGTTCTTAACAGAAAACCACTGGATGTATTGTGATAATTATAGAGTGGTTGTTGAAAAACAAGGAAAGTGTGATTTTCATCTCAAGACCCCTTTAAATATGCAGCTTTTATTCTGGGATAGATATATAATTCCTTACTTGTGAATAAGGTATTATTTCTTGGAAAAAAAATGTAAAAAAGAAAATGTGCATACTTTGAGCAATATTTTGAAAGATCCTCAAGTATATAAATGTACCAGTGTATCTTCAGGTGGTTGCAGGAAAGAAGGTCAACCTCAGTATTTTTACATTTGCACTTACACCCTGTATTAGCCAAGGCATCAGACATTTAAAGTGATCTAAACATATGAAAGAAGTATTCTAAAATATCTTCTAAAGCATACATTAAACACACTTGGCATGGCTCCTCAGCAGAAAAACACTGAATATCTCTCAGTGTCACATACCCAATTTCTTGCACATGCTCTTTGCATCCTCCATGGTATAGACAGAGTAATTGTAGGCATTAAAAGCATAACAGTGGTCTTTAAACAGGACCCAAGACGACTGATCACCACTTCTTGGACAAGCACTGCTGGACTGAGAAGAGAGATGTGCAGCATTTCCTGAAAAAAAAAAAACATGATTACAAATGAACTTACAGCTCAGTAGTAACTCATCATAGACTCCTTGCAATCACCTTGTTCAAAAATGTGTGAACACTACTTCCAAAAATGTATTTCCAAATCTTGTAGCAAATGAAAGGTAAAAGGAACTTCAGCAGTTTTAAGTGGAACCCGTGATGGCAGCACCCCTCATAAAGGATGGGAATCTCAGATGGTCTGCTCTTTTGGTTCAATCCATGAGTAATGCTTTCTCAACAGTTTGACTAGATGTGAGGAACAGTGAGCAAAAAGGGAATGCCGAAATGTTTTGCTTTGTGATTGCAATTTCTACCTCTCTTGTGTCTCCTTAGTTCTTTCGACTGCTCTCTAGCTCTCTCTTTTGTTTCAGGTTAAGCCTTTTTTGTTACATTTTTTTCTAAACTTTTTGTGAAGGTACATACGTAGCCCTACATACAATACAACAACTTTATATTGGCATTCTGGGGGGAAACTGGCCATGGATTTTTACCACTTTGGGGATAATAGAAGATGGTCAGTTTGTTTATAAATGCTATAAAAATATAAAACATTGTATTCGATGGGGAGTTTTATTTGTTTTTCTGTACTGTGATGATGATGGTTGTTTTTCTGCTCAAACTTCTTACCATGTTAACTATGTGTCTGTAATCAAACAGAAATATACTGTTATTGTAGCCACATGGCAAACATGACAATATAAACTAGGTAAAATCCAAAATGTTTCTCTAAACATTCAGGAATGTGATTTCCCCAAAGTACCATGAGTATAAAAGCCTTGGGGCCATATATTCCAATGTTTGTCTCACCGTCTCCGATGTGGTTGTAGCAGATGGCTCCTTGTACAGCTACATGGCAGTTGACAGCCGACCAGGTTCCTTTTGAGTCAATAAACACACACTTTTCCTCAGAATCATAGCCATCATCCATAAATCCATCAGGTTTAAATTTGAAGGCAGTCCCATCGGACCACTCAAAAGGCCACCTGTTTACCTAAACACACAGAAGGGAAGTTAAGAGAAAAACCCAACACCTAACACTTAATACAAGTTTTAAAATATTTCAAACATATCTACATCTTGTTTGGAGAGGCCAATCCAAAGAGGAAATCCATCTCTTTTGGCGATCAGAGCCAAATTTTCATTAGTGTCTTTGTCAGTAATACTGGCTAGATGGCCACCGTTTCTGCCACACTCCTGCAGAGCCTGATACCAGTCCATCTTCTTAGCCACCCGACGGTAACGTATGTCATCTGGGGCATCAACCTCCAGCACACTTTTCCTGAATTCAGTTTTAGGTTCTGAAAAATACATTTTCAGAAGCTGAGATATATTAAATTGAAATGCTGAGGTGCTCTTGATCTTAATAGTTATTGTTTCAGGTATATATGTGTTACCAGCAAAGTGTGCTATACATGATCCATGATGGTTTTTGGCAAACTGAGAAATATGAATTGCAACAAAGAGCTGGCATTATACGGAACCATTAACACACAGTGTTTAAAAGGGCATGATATGAGAACATTTATAAATTAGACATAAACCAGAATGGACATTTGTTTACACAAAACCACTTCACATTTTGGCACTTTGAGCTCACACTGCCTTCTAACGTAGTGACAAGAAAAAATCCCCCTTAATGCCAACAACACATTAACATCTAAAATCTTTTGCAACAAAGTAAATATAGCAGCTATTTCCATTAAAGCAGCCCTGCTGTTAATTTGGTGTTATTCCCCACACTCTCTCATACTGATCAATAGAATATGGGAAGTCACAGACCAGGATCATAATACAAAAACCCTAGAGAAGTCTTGCAAATTTTATAATTAAAGATAAAACTAATCTTTAATCTTAACTAAGAGCACATCAAGACCTTCCAGGCAAATTCTAGGCTTCAAGAGATCCACTCTTTTGCTATATTTACAACACAGAGAAAAAAAGCATCTGTGTGTCCTCTGATAAATGATGTATTTTGGATAAAAGTGTAAGATGCGTAAGTGCACACACATACATACAGTGCTCGGCATAAATTAGTACACCCCCTTTAAAAGTGCAAATTTAATCTGTTTGAACATTTATTTAACCCCATAACATTAAATTAAAGTTATGGGGTTAAATAACTTCATAAAATCACATAACTACCCAGAGGTTGGGATTGGATTTGTGTAATGCAATGATTTTATTTCTTAGATTTTGTGACATTTTTCTTCCATGGGGAGCCATTGTTGACAGCATGAAATGGGAAAGGCTTTTCTTTGTTAAGTAATGCCCTTTTATAGTCAACTGTCTGCTGGACACCTCTTAAATGAATCTTAGACTCACCTGTGGTTGAATGCCTGTTTATTAAAATTTTGTAGTCTCAAGTGTGGCTTTTCTCCTAAGACTTTAATGAGTTGAATGAATTTGTTAGAGAAAAAAAATTGTTTGCAATTAATGCCCCACATTTGTGGCAATATTTTCAAAGAAAGTATTGATTTTTGAAAGGAAAGTAAAGGTTTTCTGACAAATGTAGTGGGGTGTACTCTTTTATGCTGAGCACAGTACATACACATATTATGTATATAATTCCTCGTCAATGGAAACTAAATTTACAAAATAAACTAAAAAGGCATTTTTTATTTGAAAAACATTGAAATATGTTTTACCATTTTCAATCTTGCACACCACGATACTCTGCTGTCTAAAGGTGTCGAATAGACGTGGTTTAGTTAATATTTCCCACTCTCCATTCCAGCTGAGTCCGACCATGAAGGGGTCTGTGATGTTTGGTCGGTCACCATTTCTCCAGTTGGAGAACTGCACATTGGTTCCATCCAGCCATTTTGGCTGATCATCTAAACAAATGACAGCAGCAGAGCACAAGAAAAACAGTGAGCTGACTAGTAATCCGAACATTAAAAACTAGCAATCTAAACATTAGCCATTAGACAGTGTTTTAAGATTTACATAACATCCTCTTTACATTACAGTCAAAGCTTCATCGGATTTTCACATTGTGAGGTAATTATAAAATTACCAAGTCAAAACAATCTCTTATTTATTCATGAATATATTGAGAGTTCTTTATATGCGGGAGTAGCTACGCACCGTCCACTATACCAAGGGCCAGGACAGAAAATATAGTTTTGTACTGAATCTGCTGATTTAAAAAAGACATTCCATGCAGTGTGTAACATGGCTCTAAGATGGAGGAATATAAGATTTGAGTTTTAATGTGAAAGTGCTATATGTATCAGGTTATAGTCAATAATGCTAAAGAGTTGACTCCGAGACGCTGAAATTAGTTCTTTCTTCCAACCGAATCTTAGAAGTCACCCGGTACTACACTCCTCCTACAACCGATGTGTACATTTGAGTAAAAATGTGTCGCGCTTACAAAAATTGTTGAAGTGATTAATGTACACAATAATGTATTAATGTAACTGGATTGTTAACATGATGAGGAAACCTGCTCCAATCGCTTTTCATTTGGAGAGTCAACAGCCCCTGAGAGCTCTCGATTCATTAAATGATTAATCTACTGTGTCGTCAAAAATCCGTTAAAAACAAACGTATATTAAAAGACAATTAAAGTGTTTTTTGACCTTGGATTTATCAACATTTTGGAGCAAAATAATCAACTTTCCAAAATGATGATGTGGGCTCTTCAATGTTTTCCTTTCCACACAAAAGATTGCACCTTTTAGATGCAAAATAGTCATGAATTAACTTTAGCTTTGTGCTGCAAATGTTATACCTTTATATGTTTATATGTTATACCAATGCAACCTTTTAGCATCACAATAGCAATGATATTGTTACCGTTTTGCCAACTGCAATTCTATCAGCATCATCATCACTTTATTGGGAAACCGAACTCTGCTCCTCCACAACTCTACAATACTCTTTACACTGAATTAATGTGTTAATGAAAAGGCAAACCATACAACCTTAGTAGAAAATAAAGCTAGACAACATTAAATGTCCTAGCATTAAGAACAGATCAAACCTGAGATGTTTCTTTTCATTCCAAGCCAAACATACATCGCCAGGTTTTTAAAGGGCATCAATTGTTGCCTGATGAATTCGTTTTCTTCCTCATCCCGAATGGTCAGGATTTCTCCAGAAACAGCTAAAAACACACGGAGCAATATCATAAAACATCAAGTAACAATCACGCTTAGATGCAAAGAATAGAATTTGCGTTTTCTATATTACAAGCTCCACAAAAGGCAACATTTAAAGGGAATGCACCCTTTACTTGCAACAATACTTATCTACTTAGTCACCAAGCACAGAAGTTTAAGTACAGCATAATTTGTGCTCCTTAAAAGAAGTAGATATGGTTTTGGTTAATTCCTGTCAGCATAGCACGTTTGAAAACACGTTTTGTTTACATTTAAATCACCGTGTATGGTAATAGTCGCATCCAAGTGGCTCAATGTAAATAAAACAGAACATAAGAGACTTTTTTAGGTGAGACAAAATTGTAAATTACTCAAAGAGATGCATAACATTTCCTTTTCTCACACCTGCTATCTCTGACACCTTTTGATTGTTATGGTAATTGCTTTAATTATAAATAACAGAGACGTATAGTTAATGTCAAAGATACACTTTGATTGTTTTTGTTTTTATGTGTCGAAAGGCAGCAGCATTAAAAAAAACACCAACAATAAACACTTATTAACTGTAAATATTTTTGTTACAAGTTTTTTAGATTAAAAAGCAGGGGTCAGGGGAAGCTTAGAAAAAAAAGAGCAAAAGATTAAGGAGAACTGGGGTTACACATCGGTTGATGTGTAACTGGGGATCACACATCGGTTCAAAAACATAGCCGTTCAATAACTTAACAAAAACATTCACTTAGAGTCATTACAGCCACTGTGTTAACAGAGAGAGTCCTTTGCTGTTACTGTCTAGAAAAAACTGATACAGCATTAGTTTCTGCTGCTTTCAGAAAAAAAGATTTAATTCAATTTTAAGTTTAATTCATTTTCTGTACCTGCTACTAATTTTTAAAGGTCACAGGTTTCTGCAGTGCACTTTAGGTGAAGAGTGGTGTACACTCTGGACAGGTCCTAGTCCATCAGAGGGAAAAGTTCAGATTCACTCTTGAGGGGATTTCTTATGGGAATTAGACAACATCTGTAACCGGGAATTCGGAGCCCCCAGAGGAAACCACGCAAGCACAGAGAGAACATGCAAACGCCTCCCAGGAACCCACCCGGCTGGCCTTGAAACAGTGACCTTATAACGAAAGGCCACAATGCTAACGGTCCTACTAGGGGTGTAACGGTTCACAGTATGTATTGAACCGTTTCGGTACGGCCTGTTCGGTTTGGTACACTTGCGTGCCGTTTCGGTATTCGGTATTTTTATTAAATAATATAAATCTATTATTAGCGCGATATTAAGCACGGCGGAACAATGTTCCTAGGCGAGTTTCCGCACTGACGCTATTGAGTGACGAGCACGAGTAAGAAAATGGCATCAAGGCAAAAGCGAAAGAGAAGCCTAAACTTGAAGACCCTCCACTTCACTACGGTCTCCTGTTTGGGAACACTTTGAAAAAATGTGTTTTTCTTTATAAAGAGTGCAATTTATATCACCCAAATGTGTCACTTTTATTTATTTTATGCAAGAATTCTATTGTGTATTGGCAGCTTTTCAAAATAAAGATTTTGTAAGTTGTTATTGTTTTGTACCGAACCGAATGAACCGAACCGAACTCTCCAAGACACTGTACCGAACCAAATACGATTTTAGCGTACCGTTAGACCCCTATGTCCTACCCATAAACCTGCAATTACCACAGATTTTCAAAAGGAAATGTGGCACATTTTGCTCACTATCATCAACTGTAATGAAAAGCTTCTTAGAAGAGGTTTTAATGCCGGTAGATTAATATGTATAGAAAGTCAAATTTGATGTATAGGGCAGAAATGGCACTGCTTTTGAAAGCCCCACTCTCACCCTACTTTTGAAACTAAAATGCTCACTGCAAGTAGGTATTTCTTTTGATCAATAAGGTGCAATAGGTGCTGCATGAATCAATAGGTTTCAACCTGAATCTGCTTCATCAGTATCTTACGTTCGCTATTCTGACTCCTGAGCGATGTCATCAGAAAACACAACATTTCTCATTATTATGCCCCCTCTCCACTTATAGGCAACCACTAACCCTCTTTTGGCCTTGACTGTCTTTATAAAATAATGGCTGGCTACAATTATCTTACATCTAATACTAAAGAGGTAATCAGGCATTTAAAGTGACAAAACATATTTTATTGGAGTCAATCTTTAAACACAGAAATGAAGGATGTTAAATGAAAACCAGTGTTAAGCTTAAAACATTTAAGGTTCCTGTCAGAATTGATCAAGAGAACTCTTTACCCAGAGTCTTGCAGATCTGCTGGTCACTGATCTGGTCAACGTTGGCCCATCTGGACGATGTCAGCAGTAGCGTATAGCAGTTCCTCTTAAAGCGGATCCAGCTCTGCCCATTGCTTTTGTGTGGACACTTGACAGGATCAACTTCAGGTGTAATGCTCGTATCAACTACAGAAAAAGCACAATGCTTCGTAAATAGTGACAGGCAGCGGTTTCACGGGAACTTCATCTAAAGGAAGCATTTGATACTCACTGTGTGGGACATGGCAGAATGCTCCCGAAAGCTCTTCCTCACACACAGTGGCCTTCCAGAACCCATCAGTGTCCAGATACACGCAGGAGCCCTCAGTAGCTTCTGAGCCCCAGCGGTTGAACTCAGTGTGGCTGTGGTCTGTCCAGCGGAAGTGCTCACCTTCCTTCATGACAAAAGAGGTTTGGGGTCACACTTTTATAATAATAAAGAAACTGTGCTCACATTTAATAAAAGGGTTATTTCAATGGAGAGAGACTGCCACTTTTTTTTAAAAAGCACTTAACAGATTTCTAAAAATGACTTCTCATGCAGTCTGTAATATACACCTAAAGTGCATCCAGAAAGTATTCATAGCGCTTCACCTTTTACACATTTGTTCATGTTACAACCTTATTACAAAAAAATTAAATTCATTTATTTCCTCAAAATTCTACACACAATACCCCATAATGACATAAGAAAAATGATTTTTTTGAAATTGTTGCAAATTTATTAAAAATACAACACCTGAAAAATCACAGAAGTATTCACAGCCTTTGCTCAAGACTTTGTTGATGCATCTTTAGCAGCAATTACAGCCTCAAGTCTTTTTGAATATGATGCCTGTGTTTTTTTTTAATTATTAGTATATTACTTAAAGCAATTTAAACAGGAAACCAGTAGCAGTAGCATACCAGTAGTACAAAAGTATTAAAAAAATCCAGTTCATGACCCCTTAAATGGAATAATACAACTTTTAAATATCAAATGATACAGGATTTTGCAGCAAAATATGAACAGATGAAGGGAAAACAAACTTGACCATTTACTGAAAAGCAGCCAACCCAGGATTAAGAAAAACATTGGATCCCTATGAAATCTAATCGACAAAATAATCTCCTGGATGTGAAGAAAAAAGAAAAACTTTGTGGATTTCACTTACATCTTCACTGAAGAGTCCAATCCACAGAGGCTTCCCTCTGCGAGAAGCTTGCACTGTGAGCACCGCTTGGATGTAAGCATTCGGGACACTGGTCAAAGTCATACTGTAGTTCCGACACAACTGAAGCGCTTCTATCCATGTTAAATTGTCCTGCTGGAGCACTTGAAATGTATGATTGTTAACCATGAAGTTATTTTCAGGCTGAGGCTCCTCCTGTTTATCTGTGGACATTTTTAGTTTAAACAACACTCCTTTGTTTAATATCAAATAACAAACAGTTAGTGGTATACCTGACAAATGCTGGCAGATGGTATGGTTGAGGCGGTCGGAGCATGAGGTGTAGTCCCAGGTCCCAATTACATCAGAATGATCCGTATTGTACATGTAGGCACAGAGTTCCAGTTGGTCTTCTTCATAATACTGCTGTCAAAACCAGGCGCAACAAAAGAAACTTCAGACTGAAGTGTATTGTGAAGACTTATTTGTCAAACACAAACTGCTCAGATTATACATAGAACATGGAACGAATTGCAGCCGTTTGATTAAAACATTTAAGTTCATTAAGATCATCTTGAGATGGTTGTACACCATCATTTGAAGCCAGCTGTGTTTGATTCTACTGATTGAACTTGATTAGGGAAGCCACACACCTGTTTACATAAGACCTTACAGCTCACAATGCTCAGAGATCATGGTCACAAAAAACGTCTGCTGCACAAAAGGTTCCTAAGTGGCCTGCATAATCCTTAAGACGTTAGGGATGATCACAAGGCTTTTGTGGCTGAAGACGATCAAGAACATAATTAAAACGCCTGCCCTTTACATATCAGGTAGGTTTATCTACCTGTTGCGACCTCAACATTGTCTAGAAACAGTAAAAGGATCAATGAAAAGCAAAAATTAAAAAAAAAACTAAATATGGTATGAGATGACATGAATGTTGTGTGATGAATCTTAAGCAGCTCTTAGATTTGGAAAACTAGAGCATTTTCTATTTAAATGACTAGGGTCCAAGCATCGTGATACATTACATTGACATTAGTTTTTATGTTATTTACCATCATAATAATTTTTATGATTAATTAATTATTTTTTATTGTGATTTACATATATGTTTAGGGCCCATGTCTGAACACATATCTATAGCAGTTGTAGTGCAATGTAGTGGCCATGTGGAATACGCCATTTTCTGTTGTTTTTTCACTGCTTTGTTTGAAGGATATGGTTAAAATTTGGGTGACTTATGCAAGGGACCAAGACCTACAAAAAAACTATTGGAATGAGTTTACAAAACCAACAGGAAGTTAATTATTTTGTAAAGCCACCTGAAAAATGGCACTTTTGCATGTCTCATACTCTAACAAGCGATTGTATCCTTCTTATCGTAAGGTATGTTAAGTTGCGAAGCTTTTTTGACTTCGTTACACAATGTACGCAGAATGGGCGTCGAAATTCAACATTTGGCCATAATGAAGCAGTTATATCTCAGCCAAACAATGTCTGTTCATTTCCAAATTCATATCTACAACATACACCCTCAGTTAAAGCCCCACCAGGTGGTGACAGGAGGAACAGCATTTTAAATTGATAAGGCACTTCTTTTTACCACTTTTGACATATGTGACAAGAATATTGGCTAAAACAGTCGCCATAGTTAGACTCATTAATGCCACCTGGGGGTCATGGCACATTGACATTTGGTTTTCATTATTTCATTTGCTGGCATCGTAAACGTAACAATTCTCACTTGAATACGTTTTCTAAATAAGGATCGGCAGTAGTGCATAGCGTGATGAATTGGCCACCGAGGCACGATGTCGTCAGTGGTGATCAAGCTCTTTGCACCTTTAAGTTTTATTATTATTTCATGCGTTTTTAATTTAGCTTTACATGTTTATTTGTGTACTGGTTATGTGTTTATTTAATTATGACAAAACTTGCGTACTTTTGTTCTTTGGCATTGAATAAAACTGTATGATACGCGAACTAGGCAATGACATTATCTAGGGACTTTTTTTTGGTCAACCAATAGCAACTTTTCTTACTCAGAGACAGTCAGGAACACTTCGTCGAGTTTAAGAAGAGTACGCACAGGAAAGAGGGCTTTAAAGGTTTACTTATAACAAGTTTTCTATAAATATTGCATTCTTTAATTTATAAAAGCTGCAGAGCTACAGGGGTCCAACATTTATTCTAAATTGCATCATTTGGCATTTTTAGAAGGTATTTAAAGAGCAAAAATTTTACAAATAGCTGTTCTTCACATTGTGTGTTGAGACAATCAGTTGTTGTCTATTAACGTCTTTATAATTCAGCTTTTTTGTTTATTAAGATCCTTTTACAATAGAGATTTTTAAAAGTGCCATTCTTGGTGCAATAAATAAATATAAATAAATAAATACCCCCCTCCATTATTACATATTGTCTTAATTGTGTTGTGTGGACTATTGTAAGCAGATGAACACTTGCATTGATGAATATGGATCGAAACTGGCCATGCAGGAGTGGATTGAAGTTGAGGTATTCTACTGGTGAGCCGTCCGCCCACTGAGAGTCAGGAAGCTTGAACTTCAGCCCAATCCACACTTTCTGAGGCTCATCAGGCAACTTTGGTAACAATGTAGTGATGAAATCTAGGCAAGGGAATGTGCATATGAGGATGGAGATAAAGAGGATGAGAAGGAGAACAGCAAGTAAAACTACACCACCAGTCTGAAGTTTGACATCTCTGAGTTTTATCCCACATCAGGATCTTGATCAATCATATCCCTAAAATACCTGAACCAGGTTCAGAAGAGGTTCTGACTGCAACATACTCTTGATCTGAAGCCCACTGAGCATAAATATAGAGAGAGTATAGTCCATATTGTGGGAAGTGCAACAAGAACTAAGGGTGTTATATTTAAATCAGATAATCTTGAGAAATAGCTCAAACACACAAGGTCTGGAAGCAGGCAAATAGCAGCCATACCTGCAAAAAGGTAATTTGCTGTTTGCTGAGAATTCAGAAATTGCTTAAATAGTAGCTTTCTCCACTCTAAAGCCCTATTTGGGCAGGACTAGTTCATTTCTGTGTCTCAGATGTAGTTTGTGTTTTTAAACCTGTCCGAATCTAGAGGAAGAGGACCCTGCTGAGAAGCCATCTGAAGATTTGTGCGTATCTCAATTCGGATCTCTGTGTAGAGACCTAGAGTCAATCCTATTCTTTTTGCATTTTTCCATTGTAGTACAGAAACATTTGTGCATCCAAACTTTGGACTGGTAGTAGCAGTAGTAGAAATAATAAAGATTATACCCTGTTCAGCTTGGTCCGATATACTGAGCAATGAGCCTTTCAGTCGCTGACACAACTCACTGGCTTCTTTGAAGCTTTGAAAATGAGACTGTGATAAAATCCAGTAGCACTGTAAAAAACACACAGTCTCCCTCAAACGCGTTACGAACGATACATAAAAATGTTCAAAACATTTGACTCGATGCTCATACCTTGTCCCTGAAGAGGTAGGAATTACCTCCACACGGGCTGCCTGCTGGACGTGGTTCTGGAGTCCCTATCTCCAATGAAGTGATGTTCAGAGTCTCGCAGATAAATGGCTGTTTTTCATTACAGCTTGTCCTGAAGCCTACAGGAGATATAGAACAGGGCACAACGTGAGGCTTTACAGAAAGCGCAGCTCGGATGGATCTATCTTCTTCCAGGAAGGTGTTCACAATGTTAATCAATTATTGAATAAAGCCTGTATCTAAATTTGAATGAAAGAAAAGCCAGTTAATTGATTGGCTAAAATTATTCTTTTCATTACACATTGTCATGATCTCATGGTAGCATCAATATTTTAGACACATCCTGCAAATAGAATTGACAAGCAGCACACAATTCTCTTTGAACCCTCCATTAACACTTTGTGCCCTGCCATAGATCCCAGTCAGCAAGAGAAGTTTTACATTTTTAACGGCTCTTTTTGGAGTATTTTCATTTATTATACATCAATACAACGCCTTCATCTCATGAGTTAAAAAGTTGCTAAACAACAAAAAAACTTTTAAACAACAAAAGCTTTGATTTAAACAAAGTCTGGTTGATTGCATGGTTAATTTCGTACATTTAAAAAAGTCTGGGCCCTGGTGATCATCAAATAAGCAGAGAAAACATTTGGTGCCGTTATAATAAGACAGACACATTTGTAAGCTGACTATTAGAAAAGATCGACATTCCATTGTATTAACGTAATAATCAAATAAACATACAAACATTTATTTTTCCCCTGGTATTACAACACAAAGGCTCTCTAAATCTCAAAGGGTCTCAAAGTCAAGTGTGAAAAATCTTTTTTAAATCACTTAATCTAATCAGATTCAGTAATCTGTGCTAAACCAGACTGGTCACCCTTAAAAAGCAGTATGTTTTGTATAACATGTAGTTTAAAAAATGTAACTTTAAACAGTACCACAGTAGCGTGAAAATTAATGCTTAGAGAGAGAGAGAGAGAGAGAGAGAGAGAGAGAGAGAGAGTTTCCATGGGGAAAATCCGAGTCAGCGGAGCCTCGTAGAAAAATGCTTTGCTACAGAAGTGAAGTGATTCACGGTTCTTTTACAGGAATCACTTACAGGAAGCTCCATTGTGATACGACTCTAGAAGACAAGCTGTTCCAGTAAATTAAACCAGATGAAATTCTTTAGCAATAGCAAGAGTCTCATACCAGGATCAAAGGAGACTGGAGTGATAGAAGGGCACCTGCCCAGGAACGCTGTATGATAGTAGTGCATGGGGCTGAGCCTGTAACAAGAGTAAAACACAAATACATTCGAAAATAAGGCACAGTAGGTTACTGACGAGGGTCTAAAATGCATAACCAAACTTACATATATGGAACTTGAGGACCTGGGTAGCGAAGGTCTGCCCACCACCGCATTATCTTTTGACCAGAATGCTACAACAGATTAATGAATGGATGTTATTAACCAAGCAATACTGAGGACCAGACCTTGTGAATGTAGCGTATTAACAGTTAAGTTTGTTTAAATTTTAATAATTGTTTTATAAGCAAACAAACAGACCTTTGAAAATGAAAAGAATTGAACAAATAGAGACAAAATGGAAATGCAGTTCTGAATCAACCCTTGCTTGTTAGAGAATCAAAGTGGCAGTCAACTTCAAATAATGTTCTTATGGATACAGGTGCATGTTGAAGTTGCTTAAATGCAGTGAAACTAAACACGTTACTAAGAAACTTTTATAAAAGCACTCATTTTATGTGGGTTGTTTTAGCTATGAAAATGACTGGAAATCTACTAAGTCTACTGCAGAGATCTATGCTCAATTAAGAAGTCTGATTTCTGATCAAACACATTGAAAAGAATGATTTTCTCTCAAAGACTTCAATCATTCTTCGCTTCATACCTCAAAAAGATGCTCCTGAAGATGGCGAGCAGCATTAAAGCTGTTCGGGGCGGCGAGTTTACTGCTGTTGCTGCTGCAGTACATCACAGCCTCCTCAAAGGATAACTTTGGCTCAGTCACAAACCAGAACTCCTGGCCGTCTACAAAAACCGATGTGTTATGGTGTCCGTCTGTGAGCAGTGGAACACAAATGAGATGAGCCACAAGAAAGTCTTGATGGAGGAAATGTATTTAATCGTTTGGGAATGACTGCTCTACCTGGGTTGTACCATTCTGGTGTTTTAGGGGTTTGACCTAAAAAGAGAGCCAAGTAAAATGACAAACATTTGGTGCAAATTATAATTTCATTTTTTTAATTTTCACAAGTTCATTTTTTCAGCAATGCGACTGAAATTGCAAAACTCATTTATTAAAATACACAAGTAAAGCTGCAAGTTGCAATCAAAGGGCTCAAGCACCTTCGGCGCAATCACCTTTCGGCAGCCACTTTATAGCACTATGCTCTGCTCTGCTCTAGTGTTGTAGTGCTTGAGAACGGTCTTGGTCTCAAGACCATGTTTGGTCTCAGTCTTGTCACAGTCTAGACTCTATATGGTCTTGTATCGTCTCAGTCTCGGCTGCACAGATGTTTTGGTGTTTTTAATACAAGAACAAAAAGCAAGCTATTTTTTCGCCGCCTCTCTTCAAATAACCCCAATCAGCAGGATATTTTCTCAAAACAAGCATATTATTCTTTATATACTCAATGACAACGCAAGCTTTGTAAAGTCACACTCCCCTTGAGATAGAGAGAACAATTTACAAATGCCTAACCCTAACCCTAACTTTACCTTTACAGAGCACAAATGATATATTAGTAAAAGTTCAATGAAGAAGAAACTTTCAGCAGTGTTCGAATTTTGCCAAACTATCTTATTGGAGAGTTCTGGAACAATCGTTAACCAGGCATCTGGAGAGAAAGCACTGCGAGAGGCAAGAAAGCCCTTCAGTAGATTTAACTGTTAATTCTCAAACAATGTGGTAAAAAACGTCCAAATCTGACAATGCCATGGAAACACTGAAATGTTTGCAGTAGGCACGCAAGGTAATTTGTACAGGTTTAATTTTATTTTTTTTAACCTCTCTAACACGTGTAACTTGAGAAGCTTTTTTAGCTGTCAGATGAAACAAACCCACCCATACTAATAAAGGATTTTATCTTTATATGGACGTCTTCCTGGCACATAAAAAGTAAAATAGTCATGGGTGAGAACTGTTGATAATATTATTTATAAGCACTTAATAGAGGGATTGTTGCTTAATAAAGAAAATAACAGAAAAACTTACAGCAACGTCTATTGTTTGCAAAAAAGAAAAGTCATTGTTTTTGGTCTTGGCCAGTCATGGTCTTGGACTCGGCTGAGCATGCCTGGGTCTTGGTACTCTCTGGTCTCGGCTGTGTCTTGGTCTGATTGTCAACACAGTCTGAAATAGCAGAATACAACTGCAGCCCTGCACAGTTTAGCTCCACCCTTCATGAGACACTCCCTCATTAAGCTCGTCTTGGCTCGTTTACAGCTGGACAGTTGTTTATATTGGTGTTTGATTTGAGTCTTGTTTGCTTGACATTTAGGACCTGAGATTTGGAGAATGTGTTTTTTTGGATAACATGGATAATCAGAAGAGGAGCTGAGAAAACTTAATGACGGTAAATGGTCAGTTTCATTGAGCGACCTTTATTTTACTTATGGATGCTAAATAAACCTCTTTGCTGTTTGTCCTCTTCTCAGTCCGAGAGTTTCATTGATATTTCCAAAACCTTTCATTACAGCAGGATTTGAACTAAAGCATGCAGGGTTGTGGCACTACAGGAATGACTTTGGACAAGCCTGGTCTAAATCTTAAGAAAACTCTGGTTGTAATCTTATTTAAAAAATTCTGGTTATTTACCTCTTGGTATCTGACACACCCATTCGAGTTTGGCATCACAGTGAAAGGTGCTGGGATAGAAAGACCGCGGAGGAACATTATGAAACAGCGGAAAGAATAACGGCCTGTAGTTTGCCTTTATCGTCTGTAGAAATACCACAAAAACAGAGATTAAAATAAGCTTTATTCCTCTAAATTGAATCATCAATCAGATTCACATCTCCATCACCTCCCAAACAGCATTTAAAGTCATACTGCGATTCCGATCATTAGCTGCAATTCCATCCATCTAGTTTTTTGCGCATTTTGGAACATCACATTAAAAAACCCTGGATGAAAACACCAAGATGCGCATACATTTTGAAAATTTGCATGAAAAAATTAGTAGGATAATCTTAAGAAATGGGATAAAACTTAAGAAAAATGTGCATAAACTATGATGGTAAAGCATCTACTGAAAAAAATCCCAACGCAGTGCAATGGCAATGTGTTTTTCTGTCTGAACTGGGCAGCGATGGGCTGGCATTAAATGACTAACCAATGACGATTTCATTACACAACATCTGAAACGTTGTTTTGGTCATTCTAAAATTCAAAAAATCTGTCATCAAAGTGGTCCTGGATTATCCCAGAACTGTCTTGACCAGCTGCGTTCCCATTTCATTTACGTGTTCGAAGACGTTTCCATGGGACATACTTTTACAGCACTACTTTTCTTCAACCTGCCATAACAACTTTATTATAATCATTATTTTTTCTACAGTGATTGGTACCTATTGTGTCCAATCAAATTGTGTATAAAGAAACGATCCCCTAAAAAATGAGATCTATTGAATGTAACCAATATAATACTATTAAATTAAAATGGCTAGTTTATTTACTTTTATCGTTTAATTGCCAGGAAAATAGTTGAATGTTTAATTCAACTAATTTAATTTAATGTTTCTTTCTCTCTCTCATTGTATTTTACAACTATATCTTTCCGCTCCATTTTTTCTTTCTATTGCATTCGCCTGTATTTCTACGTTTTGTTCTCTCTCACACTTTCTTTTCCCCCCTCTCTTTGTCTCCATTCTTTCATACTCTTCTTTTTTCTATCCTCTTCCCCCCACTCTTTTTTCCCTCTCTCTCCTTCTTGCTCTTTCTAGTAGTTTCTTTTCTTTCTCTCCCTATCCCTCGACCTCTCCTCTATTTCTATCTTGCTTAAAAACACCCTTTCAAAAGGCTCTGATGTGAGCTGCTTTTTTAATTTGTAGGATATGAGGTGAAATAATGTAACATTAAATAATAGTCTTGAGCAGTTTAAGAAGAGCTACTTTTTACTCGAATTTGAGTTGTATTTAGAACAGATACTTTTACTCTATGTTCTTTACTTTTTTGGCAAGTAATGGTACATTTTAGTTTACATATTTTTATTATATTTATATTCTGTCTTTTGCACCTTGACAATCAGTGTGGAGAGCAAAGTAAGAATTTCATTGTACAGGGAAACTTGCTTTCCTCTGAAAATCCTTGAATTTTACCATTGATCACCACACACTTAGAAGCATTTGCATTTCAGGAGCCTAAGAGTCAATGCATCTAATTGAACTTATTTACGTTTGATGGTGTGATATGATTGGTCTATTGATATTTTAATCTAAATTGTCATATAAACAATTACTGAAACTTCACATTAGTATTTTTGAACAATTATAAAAACATTATTAGTGCCACAGATTGAGAATCCCTGGTGTAAAACATTGATATTCGTGTGATTTTAAAGTGTAGCCAACCTTAAAAGCCACGCAGTCTCTGTTATAGTCATCATCTTCATTTAACTCTTCAGGAAAGATCATCATGGACACCTGTAAAAAAAAAAAAAAAAGCAAAAATCTTATGGCACACCATTTCAATTTTAAATTGACGCGTATTCAACAGTCAGGCTAAAACATAATGTAGTATTACTACTGTGCAAAACATTTAGGCAGGTGTGAAAATGCTGTCAGAAATATAAAAAATATTTTTTTGTATATTTACGAAATGCAAAGTGAATGAACAAAAGAAAAATCTAAATTTGGTCTCACTAGTGCACTTGCAGAAAGTCAAGGATTTTGTAAATTCAGGTGTTTGATCCACCAATAAAAAGCTGCTAATGATCATCAAACACGCAGATTGACATCCAGATATGACCTGAAACCAAAACATCTGTGTAGGAAATTTTTTAAAGTGAGATTGAGCACAGCAAAAAGACACAAGGTAGTTATACTGTAT
The DNA here is from genome assembly GCA_007224835.1 of Danionella cerebrum. Classification (NCBI taxonomy): domain Eukaryota; kingdom Metazoa; phylum Chordata; class Actinopteri; order Cypriniformes; family Danionidae; genus Danionella; species Danionella cerebrum. The sequence goes on from SRMA01026066.1 coordinate 295,699, forward strand.
CAACAAGGTGCCTCCCAGCAACAAGGAGGCCAAGGAAACTTGTGGAGCAAGACTCATCAAGCTAATTACCCTCAGAAAAACAAAAGTGCCTAGCAGTGCAATCAGCTCAGAATGAAAACCAAATGCATGCATCTGTCTGGAGAGGCCTGGCTATAAGTGGTGTTTATGGAAGAGTAAGAGTCCCATTACACAGAAAATGGCAAAAAAAAAAACACAGAAAAATGGTAGACAGTGCTTTAAACAGATGAGTCAATATTAGAAACAGAAGGCAGTTAGCTCAACAAAATGTTGGAGAGTGGTAGAACAATGAGTGTCTACAGGAAACAGTGAAGCATGGTGAAGGTTCCTTTGACATTTGGGGCTACATTTTAACAAATGGAGTTGGGTATTTGGTCAGGTTACTCTTATTGCTGAGAAACACTGAAAGAAACTTATTCATCATGCAATACCATCATGGAGGAGTTTGATTGGGCCCAAATTTATTCTGCAACAGATCAATGAACCCCCAAAACAGCTAGACATTAGGAACTATCATCAGTCTAAAGAAGAACAAGGAGTACTGGAAGTGATGCCTTGCCTCCACAAAGCCTGATCACAACAGTCTGTCTGGGATTACATGAAGAGACAGAAGGATGTGATAAAGCTACATCCACAGAAGATCAGTGGTTAGTTCTCCTAGATGTTTAGAAGAAAATCCCGCCAGAGTTTCTTTAAAAACTGAGTGCAAGTACACCTAGAAGAATTGCTGCTGTTTGTAGCATTTTTACAGGTCGTTAGGGACTTCCAGTTGGTTGCTAGGTGGTCCTACTGAAAGGTTGGTCCAAGCTAGTGTTTTTTCCCACTAATTTGCCACACAAGATGTGCTTTAGATGTGCTGTTGATAGATCACTGTGCGAGAGGGCAGTTTAATAAGGGTTTGGCACATGCTTGGAGTGGCAGCAACTGTCAATTCAAATGGATATTTATCTCTTAAACTCCTCTCAAAACGTAAACTTGAACTTCAAACTACATTTTCTTATTGTTCCCCTTTTTGTTCCTAACCCATATCAGATGTTCTATTCAGTACAAAACCAAAAAGAATGCATGTTTGTGACTTACAGCACTGCCATCGCTCCACTCCCAGTTATTGTTGTTATTTGGATTCCGTCGATTTAGTCCCAACCAGAAAAAACGATTATCACTAAAGAGGGAAACAAACAGCACAGAAGCAAATCCATCGTTTCACAGCATTTGGGTTTGAATTATGCGGCGAGTCAGAGAAACATGTACCTGATGGAGTCTCTTAGGATATAATGCAGCACTTCCATGTCTTTAACCTCAGTGAAGCTGGGAAGATGACCTCCTAATGACTCACAGAAGCGTTCAGCCTCTTCCCATGACCGCTTGCGGGTCACACGCTCCTCATGAAACACCTGCAGATGTAGAAAAAATACATCTTTACTTTATATTTCCATGACTTTATATTTTTAATTTAGATGAACATATCCTTAACACACCTTGTAACAGTAGTTCAGACCCTCCCTTGAGACCCATCCTGGTGCACAGGAAGCATTAGGGTTGGGTACAAATGGATCCGGAATGGGCATGACCACCGATTTTATGGGCTTCTTACAGATATTGCCAGCTTTGAACAAAGTGCAGTTCTTCACGCTCCACTGGCCCAAAGGATTCCCAGTAGACATCACCACACACCCCCCGGCAGAAGCTGGAATGCATTCATGTTAAATCTCAAAGCAAAATATTTATGATAGGATTTAATTATGCTAAGAGGATATGTGCCGGGCAGAAAGGTATCAAATTGTAATAAGATCAATTGGGTACACAATAAACCATGTATATCCACGGTTAAGTATTTACAGCTTTTCCATGGAATCTGACTAATATTGAAAATAATGTGTTTATTTTTTTTCTAATCCATGGACATAGAAATCCCCTGTCATGGGTTATCTGGCTAAGAGTCCACAGACAGATAAATCCCCTTCTGATTTGCTGCAAGGCTGCCAATCTCCCAAGCACTCACAGTGAGGATTCTTCTTGCTGATTTAAAGCAAAATAATGCTCTAATTTCAGGCCTAAAATGTCCCACAAAAGAGCTGAACTGTGTTGTAGAGAAGGAAGTAAAATGAAAAAGATCAAGACACTGTGCAAATAGTTGAGATACTGTATTTGCTGTGTGATTTAAAAACTTTTGCAGTAGCAACCCGGGGCTCAATGGGAGGTTCCAACACATTCAATGGTAAAAACGAAAAAGAGTTCAATACTCAAGATCTAAGATGCAAAACATGTGCTTATTCAACCCTTAAAAGTCTCTGCATGCAACGTGCCAATCACACCGGCTGTTTTTAATTAAGTCGCAATGGTGCAAACTAGTGCTGTTTCATTCTGATTTCAAATATAATGTGTATATTTCAAAAGGTTATTAGTTTTGATATTTTATGTCTTAAACAAGCATTACAAGAGTTATGACGCAGGTATGACGAGGTAATTCAAATGAAAAATTTCAGTTTTGTTTGACAAACCCCAAATTGGTGCCATCAGGGCCATCTAGTGGTGAAAAGAAGGGATAACCATAGAAAGTACAAGAGCTGTGATATTTAAAGTAGGCTTGTGTTTTTCAAAGTTCTGGCAAAAAAAGTGTATAAGGTTTAGGAAAGGGTTGCATTTTTTGTTGCAATTATGGGGTTTTAGAATTTTGTCAACACTTGTATTTTTTGTTATAAAACATACAAAAAGTTTTTTGTTATCCTAGAGATTTTTGCAGTATGAAAATGACAGAAAAATACTACTCACAATCATTTTTTTAACAATTTCAGGATAGTTGTAAAATTTTTGTGTAACGTATTACAAAAATTTTTTATTATATTTATATTCAGCTTCTTTTAACGAACTCACTGGTCCTATCCTCAGCAGATCTTCGAGTTCTAACTTTGTTTAGTTCACAATAAAGTGTAAAGAGATAGATAAAAAAAACTATTGTTTTCAGAATATGGGAGCAATGTGGCATCACTTATGATAAAATACATGCTACTTTATAATCTACAAATAAAGTTTGAATCAACCCAACTCCAGTTTTATTGTGAAACCACAGGCACCCCTAAACTGGAATTTACCTGGTTCTTGCCATTTCCAGTTGGTGTACATGGCCCGATCTATGGTCTCATCCTGACTGATCCACTGGTACTCCCCAGACCCTTTAGAATCCTGTAGCCCCATCCAGAAATACTGCACCTCCGTGCTAATGTGCTCTTTCAGAAGACTGTTAATGAAGGCCTGTTCAAACCTAGAGCGATAATCACACACTGTTATATCAGTAAATATCCAATCACACCTTTAGATCCAAATTATTCTGCATGTCGTTGAGTCTGTAGTCATAGACTGATGTATAAACTTTGAATAAAGTGCCCTTGATGTCACCCATAGATTTCTGATTAAGCAGCAGGAGGCTCAGATTGCACCCATGTGGTGGAAAAAGAAGCCCATGTTTATAATAACTTAAATTTACAATAAGTCATTTACATTTTGGAAAAAAAAATCTTATTTAAAACTTGTTAAAGGAACACTTTCCTCATGATATGTTTTAATAACCATTTAGCTGTTCTTTTTAATCTAGCATTGGCACTTTAGCTCAGCAGAGATCATTGAATCTGTAGCATTCAGTATAAAATGATCAAAGAGGTTTGAGAGCTGCAGGCCTAATGTGTTTGTTGAGGCAGTTGACTGTACTCCCTGTGAGGTCCTGTGGGGGGTGCTCTAGGAGTATTCACAGCAAATGGCATGGTTTTAAATAATTATCACTCATGTGGACCAATTAAAACACTGCCTCTATCAGCTATGTAAATGGGCACCCCATTCAGTGTTAAAATTGCTAATTCAACTGAAACAGTGTTACTTTGAAATGTCTGGGGAGAGGGATGAGTGGATGTCCCTGTTTAGAACACTCCCCTTCAACCCAGCTCCAGGATTCAAGAGTTTCTAAGCGTGAATGGGGATGAAACAGACGTTATATTTCTTTGTTAATGTCACTGGAACTCTACTGGTGACCTGGTTGCCTATTTAAGTGCATTAAACCCATTACTACCAATTTCTAAGTAAAATCGGGCAAATGTGTGCAGTTGGAACAAAATACTGCTGCACCTTACACTTGCAGCTGTAAATATGAGCATATCAATCCTCTTATTAATCGTATTACGCAAGTTAGATCACAACAAAAGCACGTATAGGATGGTAAAGCATATAACTGTGTTTAAAAATACTTCACAACACCCCTGAGACTCAGCAGGGTGCTTAAACAACTCAGTCTTGAAAAACCCAGGTAAAAGGGGAGCTTGCCAAGGTACAAGGCCTAAAAAAAGAAAATTCTAAATAACTGACTTCTTGTCGGTTTTGGAAACTCGCTCCCTTTTACTGTAGGTCTTTGTCCCTTAAATAAGTGTAAATAGAGTCAGAAATAGCGGCATAAAACTGCAGAATATGGTATTTTTTGTGCCCCTAGATGGCGGTATGACACTGTAGTAGCTTACTAAATAGATTTATTTAGACATGGACTTTACAGGCATTAAAAATGTAAACCTTATCAGACATTGCACGGCTGAGTAATTAGCAACTTCCTTTTTACGTAAAAATTTCAAATTTGTGTTGTGCGCACAGTTTTATGTAGTCTAACAAGCTTCGCAATTTAACATCCCATTTGCTTTAAGAAAAGACTGATTGAGTTTGGAGATGAAATGGATAAAATCTCTTGGAGGAGTTCGCTAAAGTATGCCATAAACAAAAGTGGTATTTGCGAAATAGCAGACTTCCTGACGATTTTGGAAACACGATCAATATTACTTATATTCAAGTCTTGGTACCCTACATATGTTTGCCGAATTTTATTCATGTACAACAAACCAAGAGCGCAGCATGAGTTGAAATGTGTTAGGTGGTGCTATAGCCATTGTGCCACACCCACCTGTGTATTTTCACAGTTCTGACGTGTCGGTGAAATTTTGAGCATGTTTAGACCCTTTGGTGCATGAACTCTAAAAATTGTGTGTCAATCATTGAATCAAAAATACAGAACTATCTGCATCAGACTAAAACAATATTGGTTAATCCCCAAAAGAAATCAAATTAATGTATCTATATAATTAATTTTTAATATCTGAAAACTGGATAGAGCAGGCATCTTTCTCACCTCTAGGATCTAGTATCAGTGCTGCCATACAAGCTGCTCATTTCATGCACACCTTATTCATCAATGGAATATTGGCAGGTACCTGTTTTTAATGGAGATGTGGCAGCTGTTTTTGTAAAACACAAGCTCAGTGTCCACCTTATAGCAGGCATCGCCATGTCTCTTCCAATTCTAAAGAGAGCAAAGAAAAAAAGACTTTGTATCTCACGTGGATGATGAGAACTGAGACATTCTTCTCTGAGGATCAAAAGTAACTCACTCCTTCTACGAGGCAGCCATCCTCAGCAGCGCTCTCGTTCACCTTCCCCTTCTGCTTACACATGTAGGCCCTTGGGGTCTCGCAGTCAGACACAGACCATGTATGATGCTGAAACCAAGAAGATTCTAAAAGTCAGAGACGCATAAAGTAATAGTTGTTTATTTAAGATGTACACACCTCTCCTGTATAGTACACGCAGTTCAGGGTGTTCGGTAGCAGCGGTGGAGGTTGAGCTCTACCCCAGTATGTGAAAGTCACTGGTTCTTTATCGACCCATTCAAAGACAGAACTGCTTCCATCACCAGAAAGTCCAATCCACACCTCCGCCTTGAGATCTGATGCATACAAACACAGGTACTGATCATTTAAATAGAATATCAAGAAAAAGTTAATTTACTTCAGATTTGATTCCATTCAAAAAGTGAAACTTGTATAATGCATTAGAGCTGTAACGGTACGTGATATGAAACCGAAATCGCGACACTCAGATCCACGATCCTGTGTCGCGGTGTGATAAGGGAGAATCGCGACACACCCTGTGACTACTTGTCCAATCATGTGACGCCTGCCTGCAAAAGTTGAGCTAGTTGAGCTGTTATGTATTACCAAGCCGGGCGCATTTCTCGCAAAATGTGCTACCAAAACTTCAAGAGAAAACGAAGGCTAAAGTGGAGGAAGGGTTGAGTACTGCTGAATCCATCACAATGACCACAGATGGATGGACGTCCCGTGCCATAGACAGCTACGTGACCATAACCGCACACTACATTACGGGCGATTGGCAAATAGCAAACCACGTCCTCCAAACACGCCCGGTGTATGAGAGCCATACAAGCGACCATTTATCGGGAATACTTAAACAGGCTGTGATAGATTGGAAGATCAGCAGATCAAACGTCCCCGTTCCCGTGACAACAGACAACGCCAGAAACATTGCTAATGCTGTCGAAGCGGCCGGATTTTCACCGCATATACGATGCTTTGCTCACACTGTTAATCTGGCTGCGCAGATGCTCGAATCATCTCCACAATGGAGTTCCACAATTTAGTTCTGTTTGTTTTTCAACAGTATTTTGTTACAAAGAAAACAGAAGTGTTATAGCTTTGACTTTTTTTTTTTATTTTATATATGGCTATTTATATTGTTAATAATTTGCATAGTTAATCTTGTTTTTTGGTGTTCAGTTTATAAAGATTATTTAAATGTTATTTAATAAAAAATATTGTTTTAAAATTGTTTTTTTTTCCCCTCACACACACAAAAAAAATCGTGATACGAACCGAATCGTGGGTTTGGTGTATCGTTACAGCCCTATAATGCATACATTCCTCCCACACAGACCATTTCAAATGTTTATTTCTATTACTTTTGATGACTGGCAACGAAAACCCTAAATATCTCAGAAAGTTGGAAATTTGTGAAAAAAATCCATTATGAAGAGACCTGGTACTGCACTCTGATCAGCTAATTAACAGAACACACCTGCAAAGGCATTAAAAGTGTAGCATCTCTTGGTGTATTTCTGTAGGATACACAACCATTTGGAAGACTGCTGACTTGACAGTTGCCCGAAAGATGACTATTATCACCTTGCACAAGGAGGGCAAGAAACTAAGGTCCAAAAGAGGCTGCTGTTCATAGAGCTTCGTGTCCAAGCACATTCAAAGAAAGCCGAAGGAAGGAAAAGATGTGGTGGAAGCTATAGGGCTAACCACACCTTGGAGAGGATTGTGAAACAAAACCCATTCAATTATGTGAGGAAGATTCACAAAGAGTGGACAGCAGCTGGAGTCTGTGCTACCATGCAGATGTTTATAAACTTGCGCAGGGCTAGCCGAAAAGCAATGCCTGGGCTAAACACAAATAAGACAGGACTGGTGCCCCAGAGGTTTGTTCTCTGATGGGAGCGAATCCAGTTGCTTGACGTCCAGCGTAAAGTTTCCAGAGTCAGTGATTGTTTGGGGAGCAGTGTCATCTGCTGGTGTTGGTCCACTGTGTTTTCTGAGGTCCAAGTTTTTAGAGCACTTTATACTTCCTGCTGCTGACCAACTTTATAGAGAGGCAGATTCATTTCATTTTCAAAAGGACTTGGCGCCTGCACACAGTGCCAAAGCCATCAGTACCTGGTTTAATAACCATGGCATCCCTGTTCTTAATTGCCCAGAAAACTATGTATTGTACAGAGGAATATGTGATACACCAGACCCAACAATGCAGAAGAGCTGGAGGAAACTTTGAGATTATTTTTGCGGCTGTAGCCTTTATTGTTTTGTTTTTTTTTATTAACAGAGAGGACAGTAGAGAGAGAGACAGGAAGCAAGGCGGAGAGAGAATGAGGTGGGATGGGAAAGACGACAGGCCCAGGACTCGAACCTGCGTCTCCCTGCGCAACTGTGCATACATGTCCTGTGGGACGAGCTGAAGGAAAATTTTGGGGCAACTCTGGATTCCATGCCCTGATGCATTACTCCAGAAGTATTAGAGTGCAGTTGGCCAACACTTCTAAATATCCTTTTAAGTAAAAATCTTCTGAAAAACTTCAGTAAAAGTCTAATATCATGACAGGGTTTCCATTAGTCGTCAGTAAATTGCATGAAAATAAAAATAATTAACTTTTGATATACATCAATATGTGTGGAATTTCACTTTTTAAAAGGAAATACTGAAATAAATCAACTTTTCATGACATTATAGGACCAGCACCCGTTGTTATGAGGAGATACTTAACATTTTTAACCGCAGGCCGTGTGCACGTTTACCTGAATGGAAGTTAGAATGGAGCATTTCTATGTCCTCAAAAGAGTGCAGACTGGCGAGTTTTGATTTGTCCATCTCACATGTTCTCTGAGCTTCAAACTGGGAGAGTCTGGACTCTTTTGCACTGTGGAGCTTATAACAGAAACCTTTCCATCCAGTCCAACCTTCTCCACACTCTGTGGGCTTATAGATGTCCCGGTCTGCAACCGGAAGTAGACACTTAGCCGAGAAAGAAAACATGAATATCTGAGGAAAAATGGATGGCATCTCACCTGTTCTCCCACTATCTTTCTCTTTCTTCATGCAGATGAATGGAAGTCGATTTTCACATGTCTCAGCACCGAAATGCAGCGGCTCCTTCAGAACACCGCAGTCTTCATCAGACATGAGGGATCTGATGGGAATTCCTAGCGAAAGCACAAACGTGAAACTGGAAGAGCAAGTATCGACACTCATTCCTGCATCTAATTAAATCTGTGAAAGAACCGAAAATAACATTCTCAAACAGTCTCAGACAAAAATGAAGTATTTATCATTACATAGCTTTCTTAAAGAATGCCCAGAGATGAAACTCAGGCTTTTCCACAAGTTTGAACTGAAATGTAGTTTACCGAGATGGTTAAACAACTAGCCTAAAATTATTCAATCCACCCCGGGGGGTTTTTTCCACTGCAGATCATTAATCCTCTCAAAGGATGCTGTTTTTTGTGACATCACAAAACTTATCAGGATCTAGAACATCTGAGCACATTACACTGGATTAGTACACTACGTATTAACTATAGGATTTCTTTTACAGTATATCATTTGATATTAAGGCTTCACTTGACTTGGCCTTTATCAATCATCCTGAGCCCTGCGATCATCAGGGAATGGGTAGCAGCTAGTTTCAACCTCGGGCATCTCGCCCACGGAATGTTATCTAAACATGTGCTGAACATTTAAATTAAATGGAAAGTCAGAAATATTGAAGTTGTGATCTGATTGGCTGAAGTGATCAGGATTTCAAGGAGAAATGAGTCTCACATTTATTTGTGTTCTGCTGGGAAACAAATTGAACAAATCAAGATAAAATGGATCTATCGTGTGAACTGATTATAAAGTATTAAAGAATGTAAATCCATGCACCCTTTAAATGACATTCCGGAGTTATGCTTATGACAGATAAGGGAGATAATGGAATCTGCCGACTCTGAACACGATCTGCTTTTGTTTCCCATTACTACAGATTTACTCAGTGTTTTAGATGCAATGGGTACTGGTGCATCATTGTTGTCCTGCTCTTGTAACTTGTGTTTTCTATACGTTAACTTCATGAGACTTTTTTTTCGATGACTGAGTTGTTGCATGTCGGTTCGTGGCCAAAGAAAGCTACCAAAACCCCAGAGCTTCCCTGAAGGTCTCCCTAACGAGACTGGATCAAAAGCAGTCATCCTTTAAAAGTCAAATTAAAAACTGTAAAATATTTATTTTTCGGAAAACATGAATGATGCAATTTTTCCACTCATTGTTAGTGGTCGGGTGAAGCCATTTATTGTGAAACAACAGTGTTTACTCTTTTTAAATCATAATGACAACAGAAACTTTCCAAATGACCCCAAACAAAAGTTATGGAGACAACTGTCTTTAGATTAGACTGTGGAAAAAAACGTAACAGCAGCAACTCTTCCATGAAGTTCTGGTGCACCTGGTTTCTCCCAGTTTCTGAGCTAATGGCATTGCTGGACATAATCTATTTTCCAACCCTTTCAAATGTGTTCCTTTATGTAATGTTCTTTGTGCTTCTTCACAGGAACTTGAGCAGCAGATCTTGAAACAGCAGTCTGCCTTGAAATCTTTGTCTGGGAGCGAAACATTTTGTCTTTTTGTGTGCCAAATCTTGCCATGACAAGAACTGGTCTTGCTAAACCTCACCTTGGTAGCGGAGTTTCGCTGTTCCTCAAGTTTTAATCTACATGTGAAATGACGATCATCAGCAGCTGATTTGTAAAAATGTCTGATCACACACCTGACTATAATCAATTACAAAATTCATGACTTATTCCTGGTTTGAACTCAACATGTGGAACCAAGAAATATTGATTTCAATTGGCATTTTTATTTCACTGAAAATGTAAAAGTAACCAGTAACTTGACGACACTATGTATGTATATATACACCCACAACCCCAAACAACAGATTCTAACTGAATCTGTCTGTCTACGTCTGCCCAGCACAGAGAGCCCATTGAACCAAAGCTTGTTACTCTAGCAAAACAATTGTCCCTCTATTTCACACACTGAACAGTAATAGAAATGGCACTGTACACTTCTGTACAACTGACACGTGCTGTTATTGTACAGAAAATTGGTAAATCACTGTGAAATAACCATCTGTCAAGCCAGAACTAAAAAGATCATTGGGAAGTTTCTCAGTGGCCTTAAGCCTGATTTGCTCTGGTTCCAGTAAGAATTTTTTAAGGAAACTTTTGTTCACACTCTAAAGTGGTTTAATAATAATAATAATAATATTGCTCGAAGAAATTATTAGTCAATTCATCTAAAGAACTTAAAGCACTGCAGAAATGTAATCTGTTCATGGCAGAATGTGCCGGGCAGTTTTTGATTTCTTTGCAAGTGTTCAACTATATCAAACTTATCTATTAGCAGTAGCACTCCATCTCTGATACAAACACACTGAGCACTTAACACCATATACGGTGAAGCTAACCTTTATTTTTTTTATAATAAATTAGTTCAGAGGGGGAGGGTCAGCGAAGCAGATATGATTCTGGTAAAATAAAAAAGAAAAAAAATTGCACTAATAGTTTGTGACCAGAGGTGTGAACTTGTAGAAACAACATTGACTTGAAAAAACTTTTGAGTATATTTAAAGTAAATTTTTAGTGAAAAAAAACTTGAAGCTATATTTGATGGCGTTCCTCATTTACTGACAAAATTGTAATAAATGTTATAAAAAAGTATATATAAAATAATACTTTGTTTACGTGACCTGATCTGAAATCTTGCAGTCTGCTATGCAGATATATAAAATATAACCCCTTTGAAGCGAAAATTTAATAAGAGTACTTGGATTCTAGAGACATCAATATCACCATAACAAATGGACCTTCGAGCCAGAGATCAGCTGTTGTTTTTGTGCAAAGCGGAGCCATAAAATATGCAAATAAAATTAACTAGGCCCAAAAGCCTGGTTTATCTTCCTGTCTATCATGATAATTATGTCTTAAACTTTAGTTAATGTCCACCCACCCCCAACAGACTTATCAAACCACTGTAAGATTTTCTTGAAATATTTTCGAATAACGAGCAAAAAAAATTGTTGTGCAGCCAGAAAGGAAAGGAAATACAAAACACATTTTCTTTAATAAATATATATATACATATAAACATGTTATGTGTAGTAAACTGACTGTAGATTTATATGTGGGAGTAACCTGTAAAATGATACATTCATAATATCAAAGTTACTTGAATAATAAATATGTAAACTTTTTTATTCAAAGTTTGAACAATCTTCTTTTCAGGTGGAAGCAGCTCCATCACACATACATATATTTATATATCGCTTCCACCTGAAAATAAGATTGTTCAAACTTTTTAATAAAAACAAACTTTTGCTAATGTGTTGAACAAGGAAAATCAGAAATCCGATTCTGATTAGAATCTAATGATGATGATGATCACAATGTTGTGCATACAATTGAAAGTTTTAACGGCTCAAAAATGCCTTTTTCTGTTTTTATGGTGCAACAACTTTAGGAATTTGTATTCAGTTGTTTGTCCATGTTCATAAAAAGCCATCTGGTCAGTAAATGATGGTAGTAAAACTCTATTAGTGAGCTTTATTGTAGAAAACACAGTTTGAGTGGAGAAGACATGTAAAGGGGTTTTATCATTTTAAATATTTTAGGGTGCAGATACAAATGACCTGTGTGGGTGTGGGATTTCGAGGGCTGAAAAGGTTACCCATCTGTCATACTCTACATGAACATAACATGTGAGGTGACTAAAGTAAAACAAGACTTCTTTGTTCTTTCAAAAGAAAAATGGGTAAAGTCTTAAGCATTTGATGAAAGAAATGCATTGAAATAAAAATAAATGAAGTATTGAATGAAATATAAGATTGTGTTTTGTCAAAATTACCTGTTTCCCAAGGCGCAAATGCTAATGCTGAGCCATCGGCCCACTGCCAACCCTGCATCCAGTCTAGATGGTTCAGTCCCATCCACAACTTGCTCGGCAGGTCTGTGCGATCTTTAACTGCAGGGAGAGAATGATATCGATGAAGTAAACATAGAGACACAGAGAGATTATTTTTATCGGAGAATAATACACCAGGGTACACATTAAATCTTTAGTGTATAAACTAAACACTCGATACAAATGCAAATATTTGCATATAAGCATGCAACGTTTAACTCAAAACATTCAAGTTTGGTTTTTAGACGTTCTGAAATTCCTGAAATAAATATCGTACCAAAAGGTTAAACAGATCATATGAGTGATTCAAAAGACTGCTGATGAAGCAATTATTTTTCTAGAAATATCTACAGAACCAGCAGATTGATCTTTTTCTGTGGAGACTAAAAAGTGTAAAGTAGGCTGTGATAGATGTGGAAATATTTATTGTTGTTTTGTACAACAGATGGGAGAAAGGCTGCTTTGAACATGCTACAAGTACATATTTAAAATACATAGTATTAATTAAAATTTAAAAATATATATTTTATTTAAAATTTTAAATCTGAAATCTCAAGGAACTCCAGCTTTGAGGACCTCAGGGGAAGGGGGCCAAAAGTAAGATGGGAAACACACTTCTGTTTAACACCAGGAAAGTGTGATTTTAATCTGAAGTCACTTTTAAAACTTTTGTTAGTTTGTAAATAAAGGAAGATTTGAGCTGCTAACTGATACTGATGGAAGAATTGTCATGATTTGTTGCTAAACTATAAACCATAAATGTGGTGAAATCTGAAGCATCATGGAGTATACTCTGCGGAAAGAGATGAAGGAAGTGTGGTATTTGTCTGGAATGTTTGAATTTTCAGCATCATATCACAATTTAAATTAATTATGAATAATACTAACAATAAAGATGCAAACAATTATTTTCATGAAAGCAAACACTCCCATCTATGTCTGACAGCACGAAACTGCTTCCTTGAAACGTATGATTGGTGGTAAAAATTAACATACAATAACCCCCTTCTGTCTTCCATTATTCACTTCACCCAGTCACTTAAAGAACCATGAGAGGTTTTTGAGAAAATATTTACCTAATTATTTTTATTCCCAAAAAAGTTTAAAGTTTATTTTTAATAGAGATAAAGACCATTCTAATGATGTGAAATGTTATTCTAAAAGCAGCATGTTAAATTGATCTCAAAATGTGTAATTATTTCAAGCAAATTTTTTTTTTCTAAATGCAACTGTAAGCTTTTGAAATAAAAATGTAAACTGCTGCTTTTAAAAGGGTTTTTTGTAGTCTGATCAAATCAAGAAAGCTTTGGAAAGCAATTAAAATGCATTTCAGAAAGCAAACAAACGGCGCTAAACTATGGAGCGGCTGAGCTTACATAAGTGAAAAGCTGCAGATGGAGGTTAATCCGTGAAGGTCAGCGGGTTCCACAAATAAAAACTCCATTCATTTTCTCTGCAGGGAAATTGATTTTTAACATCAGCTGATAGAACATTTGAGTTCAAGCTCAGAGGATTTTAATCAGCTCAATCTGCATCTGTTGGTGTCGTTTCTTTATGAATAATTCATTATTGGCTGTAGAAGATTGCAGCAATCATAGCTCTAACTTTATTTAAAGAGTCACAGCACCACTGAAGCTCAGCAGGGTTCCTTCACACCTCAGTTTCGAAAACCCATAGAAAATTGGGAGGTGGTCCATGAATTCATGAGTTAGCAGGAAGAGGGATGTGCATAAAAATAGGCGTGCTAACATATTTCAATGACAGCGAGACTGTGCTTCAGAGAGCAGCGCAGATGTTAGGTCAGATGCTTCTCAACTTAGATAATTACAGTCTCTGGTGATCATTATCAACAGTAAGAGCACAATCGCACAGCTGCAGATATTGTGGTACCATGTGGGGGATTGTTCTCATTTGCAGGTAATGACTGTGAAATCAACGTAAGTGGAAACAGCAAAAGCAGGTTTATTTTCAGAAGATAACGGTTAAATTAGATGAACACATTCGCTTGTGCTCGGGAAGGAAGGAGAAGAAAAGGGAGGCGGTGCATCCAGCATTCTGTTATATACCCCCCACCCTATGTCTACATGTTTAAAGTTATACAAACTTTAATAATTAGTATTAAGATTAAACAATTATAAGATAAAATAGAATGATTACAATTCCTCTCAGTCACAATTTCACATTCATATATAACTGTTTAGTACCATTGTTGAAATTGTTGAGGCTAGCAAACTTTTCAAGTTTTATGAAATATTTCAACTTTATTAAATATACTGGCTGTTAATCGAGAGAAGGTGAGCTGTCTGAGAGGACCCTAGACGCGAGGGTGGAGCGTTTGTAATTTTATGTCAACGGAGCCATTAGAGCAGGGGTGTCAAACTTATTTTCACCAAGTTTAGTAAAAACAGGACATTGGTCACACCATGTCCAACTTAGTTGAATGAGCCGAACCCCAAGAAAATAGTGTTTGTATCATTTTTAGCCATTTTTCTTTTCAGAGGAAATAAAACTTTCAAAATCTGCAAATATTTGTTATTTTTATGTTAGAAATGCTCAGAACAGTGTATAATAACAAAAGAGTTAAGAGCCGTTTTAAAGTAATATTGTATAATGTCAAAAATTACACCATAGGTATATTGAAAAACATAATTGTTGGGAATAAACCCTGTGTAAAAAAAATTTTATTACATATGACTGGGATTGAGACGGTGACACGCCCCCTACTGTTGCTGTCTGAGTTTCACAACTCACAGGGGCTCTCGGAGATGGTATAAACATCTTCTTTGACTATTTACAATTGTTTTTGCACTGAAATCTAACACATTAGTGTGCCAAAAACGGAGGAAGAATGCAAGGAAATAAGGGAAAAAAGATGCACTTGCGCTAATGCGGAAGAAGAATCACAGACCGAACACGGTAAAAAATAAAAACTGTACAAGCTAACATTAATAAGCCTATTACTACTACTAAGACGATGCTTATGCTATTAAATACAGTATAAACATTATATTTACAGTGATTTCTCTGCTAACACATCCCTAAAGTTTTGGCTAAGTCCAAAGGCATTGTGGGGAATGAAGTTTTTTTCATTTCCATTTTTTTTTTTTTTTAGACACTCAAAACTTTTAGGCTCTCGCGAGAGTTTGACACATGTGCATTAGAGAATAAAGGCACAAAATGGACATGATTACACCCAGCTGGGTGATTAGATCATTAGATATATTTTTTCCCTCCTGAAATTGGTTTAGTCGAACATTACTAAAAAACATTACACTGAGTTGTTTCTAAGCAAACCATTGAAACCACTGCAGGAACTGCTAGAAAAGTGGCTGATAGTGAAAGAAATAATTTGGTGAAGGTTAAAGAATATATTCTCACAGAAGTCTAGCTCTTTAGGGCTGGACAGACTCAGCAAATCTCCTCCTTGACTTCGGCAGGCATCCCTCGCCTCGTGCCAGGTCACCAGAGCTGTGGAAACCACCTGATAACAGCGTCCATTCCCTGGGCCCTTCTCCCAGAGAGCCGAACATCCTTCCACTACACAGAAGAAAATAGGCAGGGCTTACTACAACAAGAAGACAGGTGACTTACCTTAACTGTCCTTATATAGACTTCCTGTTTGTGGCGAAAAGACTTTTGGCAGAGATGGACTCAGTGTGTTTGGTGTAGTGATTTATTATTACTTATGACAGTGTATTGTTATTACATTGCTTTTATAATTTAGGTTGATGGGCCAAAGCTAAGCTATCCAATGTGATTCTGAGATGTCACTTTTGTGGAGCAAAGGAACTGCTGCCAATTTAGAGACTGTCTCTAGATTTAATGACTTTTCAGACCACCTTGGAACTTTTTTTTAAAATGTAACAACTAGCAATAGAGACATCCACAATGTGATTGTGACCAGTGTTAGCATGAATTGATGTCTACAATGTTTATTTGACTAGTTGTAATGTACATTAGGATATTTTAAATTCTTTTAGACATGTCATATTCCTCCAAATTATTTGCAGATATCTACTAGTTTGTTTTAACTCTAAATATAATTTCAGAAGTCTAATAATAGATATCTCCAACTGAATTTAATACAATAAATAGATTTGAAACCTCTACAAGTTGTGTTCCCCATAATGCTAATTTGTAATTCCACAAATGTTATCTAATGCATGAGTAATTTGACAAAATAAAAATATTGTCAATGGGGTAAGAGATCTACTTAATATAATTTGCACTAGTAGTGGGAAGCTGAGATGATTGGCCTCTGTGTAGAATAGATGGTTGGTGCAACAGGAATAACTGCATCTTATAGAACCGTCTTATGGGAAATATCTGTTTGAAAATTGATACACAATGCATACTGATCTTTTTAATATTGTGCTTGAAAAATAACCCAAAGTGTAACAAAAACTTTGCTTTGATCTCTGGGTTTTTAAGAGTTATTGCCCAATTTATAAAAAGGTTACACTGTCTATTACATTTTGTAGCATCTCCAACAAGAAGGATTACCCTGATGGACTCTTCCTCCATTGCTCAAGGACACTGTGTCTCTTTTGTAATAAGCACTCTTGCTGACCCTTGATTAAAACATTTTGGAGGCGTTTTCAGCCTTTTGACTGGTACTGAATATTCAGAATTGTCTTATATGAACAGTAGGCAAATTTGAATCATTGTTGGAACAAACTAAACAAAACGAAAGGACTCTAATCCCTGAAAAGAATACCTGTAGCAGCAGAGTCAGCGATCACAGATTTGTTTGCCTGACATCAATTCGAAAATATCTTAAGAGCAGTGTAGAAATCCATGCCTCTCTGCTACATAAATAATGTGGAATTAAAAGGTCCACATCCTTTGAACAGCAACGATACCTTCTCATATTCACAAGCACCTTTACTTAAATCCAATATAGCCATTAATGGCCTCAAAAACAAACCCATACCATATTTTAGACAGTTCCCCCACTTCTCCTCTAGGTCATAGTTTGCAGTGGTGGAGCACCACTCCAGCACCGTGTCATCAGTGCCAGGCAGACAGTTGTGGTGCCAGGTCCCTTTGTAGAGGAAGGGGAACTCACAGGGAGCCCCTTTGGAATTCCCCCCGCTCGTGTGCATTCCTGATTTAAAACACAAGGGGAAACACTAATTAATCATGTTTGAGTACCGCAAAAAAAAATAATACCAAGTGTTAAATACAGGTAACCAGAAATAACATGTTTGCCTAACAGCATTTACATTACGCAACAGACTTGCGTGTGGCATATAACGTTTATCATGTTTATATTACATTTCCTGATCCTTCAAAAACATTTGGTTGATCCTCTAGACCTGATTTTAAGGGATATGGTGAAGGGGTAAGGGTTAAGCGAGAGGAATGGAATTCAGCCTTAAGGCCTCTAAACATTAATCTGAATTATCAGTCCGAAGTTTCATGCGGCAACGCACCTCAATCGTAAACCATGGGTACCATGGGACATCACACCGAACAAGTGGTGCCATCGAAAGAGTTTTGCAACTGCCATATCGGATCTGATTTTCGCAAGGATAACTGGCTCTATTTGATGACGTAAGATGTAAAAGAGCCACACGGTGTAAAAGAGCCGCACACACTCATCCCATATTTTCATACACAAAACAGCAAAGAAATAGTGCGACACAAATCCATTTTTTCCTCCACATTTTTGACAAACAGCTCGCGGTGAACAGCCACCAACAGTATAAACCACTCAAAGTCCAGGATTTTTTTTTCTATGTGTTCTTTAATTTCTTCTCTGTTGTCATCTTCTTTTTTCCTCTTTCCTCATGTGGTAAAACATATTTTCCCGCTTATTCAGGTTCTGCTGGTGCTTATCTCCAGCTCACATTGGGTGAGAGCCAGGGGCAGACCCTGGACAGGTCGCCAGTCCAGACTCTTTCGCTATTTTCTTGATAGGTGGGATATAAGGTAAAATACTCACTACTCTTGAGTAGTTTTAGAAGAGCTACTTTTTAATCGTATATTGAGTCATATTTAGAACAGATACTAACAGTTTTACTCTACTTTTTTGGCAAGTAATGGTCTTTTTTACTTGAGTATGATATTTCAGTACTCTTTACACCACTATTTTAAAGAAATGCTCACAGGTCATGCATTCACAAAAAAGTGGAGTGCTCTTTTTATATCACTAAACCAACAAAACACTTCTCAGTGTTTTTTTATCTGAGAAAAGTGGCAATGTTTAGAAAGGGAGAGCAAACATACTCAGTCATGTGGAGAAACAGAAAGGAAACATTGGTGAACTGTCATTTTACTGCCCGATATATATGACGCAAAGATGTAACACTAGCTTCCTATCAACTAGTGCCTGATCAAAGTGGTTGAACCAGTAAAACCGATCCAAAGTGTAAACCATAGCAAAGCAACAGAAAGCAGATCAACTGGAAGAACTATTTTCTTGCAACCCCTCGCTTCTCTTGCTGAAGAGATTGTGAAACATCTAAAACACTCTGAAACCAACAGCACACTGTTTTCAACACACCTAAAATAAAATAGAACATCTAACCTAAATAATGTGAGGAAACATTTTAAATCATTATATTTAATCTTAATAATTAATCTGAATTTACTGCTAAATGAATTTACTAGA
Source organism: Danionella cerebrum (assembly GCA_007224835.1). NCBI lineage: Eukaryota > Metazoa > Chordata > Actinopteri > Cypriniformes > Danionidae > Danionella > Danionella cerebrum. The sequence goes on from SRMA01026066.1 coordinate 314,711, forward strand.
GTTTGAGCTTGTCCTTGGGGAAGGAAGTAGAAAACGGAGAAGACCTAGAGTTCATGGTGCTTTCACACCTCTAGTTTGTTTAATTTGGTAAATGGGCCATATTAACTGATTTTGGTGCAATCATCTACAGATTTGTATGTGTGAAAATCCGAAGAGCATTTTCATTGGCTCAAATGTTCATATCCTTAACCTAGAAACAATGTTTATCAATCACAAATGCAAAGTAGTGCTAGAATTGGAAAATTTGAATTTGTGCATAATATTAACTTTAAGTGATGATTGATTTCACTTTGGTATGGCCTAGTGATCTTCCGTTCTGCAACCCATACCCCCACACCCACCTCCATAAGAAATTCAATTACAAACATTGCTGCAGGTGCTGTCAGACATACAGCCAGTGAACAAGTCATTGAGCCTTCCACAAAAGAGCCTCTAGTGCCATTTTCAATTGAAATGAATCACTTTCTAAATTAAATCAAATTTTGTCACAAAAAAAGTAGCACTAGCATCATACTTTGATAAGGGCGCTGACAGATGTTCTCTGAGCCTCCTCCTCTTTTCCAGCCATCGTGTCCGTCTCTCTTGGCAACGACAGAATCTTCTGAGCTTACACTGAGTTTCATTTGGTATTCGGTGTAGATCACATCCTCATAGCACTTCCAGTGCAGGATCTCACTGGAGTCGCAGCCAAACAGAGTCACGGTTTTAGATCGTACCTCCAGACCCAGACACATGGAGGACTCCATGTGGAAGAGCCTGTGAGCCGAACCCCACTTCCACTGAGCAGCTGGAGCAGAGGAACAATCTCCCAGCTTCAGGAGGCCTTTCTGAACCAGGAGGCACTTCCCAATGCTGCTGTGCTGGATTGTAAATGAATCATCGCCTGCAGGGAGAGCAACACACAGTGACATTTCATTCACTGACTCTGCATTATGGTTTTCAGAGAGAAGATCCATGCAATTGAGATGAAACTGGTTTGAACAAGAGTTAAAGAACTGCCAATGCAATCGGACTAGGCATCAAAGTTGTGTCATGATGATGTCTATGCTCTTCTTTGCTCAACGCAGTTCAGAACAACAGAAAGAAAACAAAGAGCTCATAGTGTCATGAGGCATTCTATTCCATCTCTGTCGCCCCGACAAAACAAACCCAGCATCAACAGTTCCCTGGAGAAATTGTATAAACTCTCTAGTCTTAGTCGATGCACCAAACAGCGAAACTCTGTTGTAGTGGCTTTAAACGCAATGTAAACAAAAGATGTGTTCTATTCATTTTCTTTTACCCGCTTGTTCTTTTTCGGCATCACAGGTTTCTGCTGATGCAAGTTGTACAGCAAACTTGGGGGGAAAAAGGAATACACCATGGATAGGTTGCCACTTGCCAGTCCATTACAGTCATTTAAGTTTAGAGTACACTGTAAAAAATGATTTTTGAACTTGGCAAATACAAGTTTTACAAAAAAAAAAATTTTTTACATATGTTTTTACTTAAAGGGGAATGCACAATTTAGCAGTTTGCTTACATTTTGTTTATTATTATATATATATATATATATAT